>MU843226.1:0-12300 GCA_030867305.1 Colletotrichum zoysiae | reverse complement strand
CGCAGTTCTGCTCGGGGCAGTCGTCGATGTTGGAGGGCTCGCCGTCGTGGTGGGTGCGGTACAGGCGGATCGTGTTGTTGGAGCCGACGGTGACGAGACGGGCGCCCGAGGGCGTGTAGGCGAGGCGGGTCGTGCCCGTCGTGTGCGCCGGCCTCGGCCGCGGTTTCGGGGCGAGGGATGAGGCCATCTTTCTTGTGTGTAGTATCGGGGGGGGGGGGGGGGGGGGGTTGTTTTACTTGGTGGTCATGGGGGAGTTTTGTTCGTGATGGCCCAGCTTTTGGTTGTTCGAGGAAGACGGGGGACGTCAATCGAGTATCGTGGGATTCGGTGGACAGGGCTTCGGGATGGTAGATTGTTGGTGATTTAGAAGAAAGACGGGTTGTGTGAGGCGGTGATGGGGGACGGACGGCGGTTGAGAAAGACGCGTTCGGACGCGTCGCGGAAATTCAATTAACGACCTTTTTTTTTTTTTTGCTGGGCAAAATCGGCACTTTACGCCAGGGAGGTACGGTACGGTACGTACGCGGGACAGGAAGGGGGGGGGGTTCGACAGTGAACCCCGCTAGGTACGTATCCGCCCGGGGGGAGCGCTCCCATCTGGCGCCAGCCGTGAGACACCGGCAGCAAACGGTGACAGAATCCCATCGCAGACATTCACAGAATTGATGAGAAATATACAAAGGTGAAAGTGGGCGGCCTGGGGAACGACACGACCATCGACAACTGGGCAAGGCTGCATCTTTCTGTCATTTCTCCCACCTCCCGAACACCACCTTACCCGTACTTTTTTTCACCGGTCCATTTACAAGTACTTTTTATTTTATTTCTCGGGCGGAGACGGATTACCTACCCTTCCTCAAAGATGCAGTCATCCAACCAAGAGAACTTCTTCGAGACGGAGTGAGTATACGAAGCCTCCCCTCCTCCCAGCAAACCCTTTCCCGAGCATCTCATATTACATCCATCCACGATCGGAGGTGCTTTTCTGACGGCCTTTCCACAGCGCGCAGCAGGCCAAGCGCCAGCTGCGCGCCAAGAAGGAGGCAAACACCTTTGGCAACCCGCTGCGCATGCCCTCCAAGCTCCTGGCCGTCATCCCGGACCCCGCGAAGCCGCACGTCTCCGTCCTGGTCGCCGAGTCGGGCGGCCGGGTCTCCCGGGTCGACACTGAGGTACGATAGCTCGTCCACGTTTTTTCCATTCCTCGTCCCCCTCTCCACATCCTCGTGGGCTTCACATCCTCGTGGGTGCGGTTGAGGGGTCACATCCGATCAGCGGGGCTCTCTCACTCACACGCACCGCCCACCACCACCAGACACGCACCGTCACCGCAAAGTACACCGGCCCGTCGGTCCCAGTGACGTGCCTCGCGACGGGCGGCGCCTCAAACAACGTGCTCTTCGCCGGCAGCTGGGACAAGACGGTCTGGTCCTGGGACCTCGCCACCCGCCGCCCGCTCCGCCGGTACGACGGCCACTCGGACTTCGTCAAGGCCGTCGTCTGCGGCCGTCTCGGCGGCAGGCCCGTCCTCGTCAGCGGCGGCGCCGACAAGAAGATCATCGTCTGGGACGTCGACTCGGGCCGCAAGCTGCACACCCTCCAGGACCCGACCACCGCCATGATGTCGCTGCAGCACCTCGCCGTCGACCCCGTGCTGAGCACCGCCGACGAGATGGTCATCGTCAGCGCCAGCAGCGACCCGCACATCCGCCGGTGGCGCGTCGCCCTCGACTCGTACTCGCAGCTGCCCGTCGTCGTCGACGACGACGACGACGCGGCGGCCGAGGAGAAGAAGCAGAAGGAGGAGAAGCTCACGATCCAGGAGCACGAGACGAGCGTGTACAAGGTCCTCTTCGACGCGGCGGGCGACGAGGTGGACCTCTGGACCGCGAGCGCCGACGGGACCGCCAAGCGCCTGCTGCGCGACAGGGGCTTCGCGGCCGACGACGTCTTCGAGCACGGCGACTTCGTCCGCGCCATCGCCCTGGCCGGCGACTGCGTCGTGACGGCCGGCATCAACCAGCAGATCAAGGTCTGGGACCGCACATCGGGCGCCCTGCGCGCCGTCGTCGACGCCCACTTTGACGAGATCACCGACCTCGCCGTCCTCCTCCGCGACCCGGCCGCCGGCCCCGCCGCCGCCGACGTGCTGTGCAGCGTCGGCATCGACTGCACGCTGCGGACGTGGCCGTTGGACCGCCGGGGGCTGGACGCCGTCGTCGAGGAGATCCGGGCGGCCGCCGAGGCCGTCCCGGAGGACGCGCAGGCCGAGCCGGCGAAGAAGGAGGGGGACGGGCTGATGACGGCAGAGGAGGAGGCCGAGCTGGCGGCGCTGATGGAGGACGATTAGGCAAATTCGCGGGTGGGGGGGGGGGGGGGGGGGGGGGGGGGGTGAAAACAACGTCGTGACAACTCCTTAAGAGGCGGAGTGATACCAGGTTCAGGTTCGTGGCTCAGGTCAAGAGGCATTTTGGGCCCTACGATTCTTTTGAACAGCAACTGAACCGTATATAGAACGAGAAAGGGAAGAAGAGGGGGGGGGGGACCGCTTCTCAGGTTGTTCGTCGCTAGAACAGAAAGAGAAAGAAGAAGAAAAACCACGACGGACAAGGCTTTCTCGCCTGTCATATTCACTCAATATTCTACATCCCAAATCCAAACAGCGGACAGCTGACAGCCCGTCGTCATCTTCCGTCCCGACGGACCGCTCCTCTTCCCTGTGTTCTGGCCAAATCGTCGATACCGCCTTCGCATCGTACACTGATGCCGGGGCCGATAAGGGGGTTCGTGATGGCAAAAGTATGGGTTTTCTTGAAGGAGCTCTGAGGGGGGATGCACGCCAACCAGCATGCCCCTCCTCGTCCTTTGGCCGTCTGGCTTCCGAACCCCGGCTGCTTGTCTACAATTTCCCCAGTGCCGTCCGTCCTCGGCATATCTCAAGTCGGACATTGGGCGTTCGTTTGGCTAACGATGTCTCGGTACGCAGCTTGCACGCCTCCGGGGGGATCCAGCGAGACATGCGCCACGGAACCAAAAGGTCGGCCATCGCTTGTGACGGCTTCGGAGGAGACACAACAAGCGGCGTGGCATCCGTTCACATGACCGTACTTCCTGCGCGCAATAGTCACAGTGAACAGGAATCGTGAGGTTATCGGGAGCGGTTCTGGATAATTATGGCGGGTGAAGCCCGCCGGGGGTAGAAGGCGTCATCGATTTCGGCATCATCCGAGACTGAGAACCACAAGGAACAACATGCTCGAGATGCCAGGGGTCATCATTCCATCGTCAGAGTGTTCTCCTGTCAGCATCATTCCTCCCTAGAGCGCGCTAGAAAGAACCCGCGTTCCCAGCAGTAGAAGATGTTCTCGACCTGAGCAGCCACGCGCAACGTCGAGGTTGCAGGAAAAACAAACATCACGAGGGCTAAGCCCAGTCGGGTATCCTGCCGTTAGCACCGTCCTCTCGACCCCCCCCCAAATCTGCCTGTGCTCGAAACGTGACAGAAGGGACCGGCCGAACGCCCGTCCCTTGGCCGTGCCTGGTGACCGACTGCGCGGACGGCAGATGGTCGTCGACTGTGCCCAAAAAGCCTCTTTTGAACCACCTTGTGTCACCTGAGTCCGGTGGCTGCGTGGAAACTTGAATCATTCAAGATCCTCCAGCGGCAGGAAATGAGTGGCTTGTTTGTGTCGCCAGTCCGTGCGAGTACCCGTGGTCCCTGAACAGTCCTGGCGGTGACCCAACACCCAGTTTGACCTATCGCCTATCGTCTTCTGGCTGGGTTGAACAAGAGCCGCAAGGCGGGAAGGGAAGCAAGGAGCTGGTCATGCCTCGACAGGCCGTCTTGGACGGCTTCTCAAGCCGACATCGGGAAGCTGCAGGCATCCTGATGCCCACCGATCAAGGCACGTAATAGGGGTAGGGTTGCGAGGTAACCGAAGCACAAGCGTCTAGAACGCTCGGGAACGATGGGTTATTTGACAGCTTGACACAAGGTCGGGGTCGAAGTGGGAGGTTTCTAGGCCTCAAAGGGACCTTTTCAACTCCTGAGCGAACCAAGCAGAGCAAACACAGACCTCGGGGATGAAGCACGGGCTGGTTGAGGAGGGACTTGGATCTGCACGGTTGACAAGTGCGACACTCTGGCCGCCTAGAGAACGCGGCTTTGAAGGGGAAGAGGAGAGGGTATCCCCCCACTCGCCTTCTTTCTTGGAGCCCTGCTTGTCACGTCGCGTCGCGTCGCGTCCGCACAAACGAAAAGAGAGCTGCATGGGCATCATTTAGCCCGACGGATAGTGTCTCTGCAGAGGTGGAAGGACAAAGGACGGATGCTGCAGTAGCCGCAAACCACCGCAGCGCAAAACACGATGAAGGGGGCTGGGGCCGCCTCGACAATTCAGGTTGGCTGCGGTGCAACAAAGACAGCTTCTAGCCCGTTTCAAGCTCTTCACCGCTCTCAATGGTGACCAGTATGCCGCCTCGTTGCTGCGGGGACCGGCGAGGCAGGCTAACGTACGAGGTGGAATTTTCGAAGCCACTTGCACACGGGTGCTTCAGCCTTGAAGGAAGGTGCTTGGGTGCGTATCGACGATCCAAGAAGACGGTATTGACCCCAGAGGCGCAGCGCCGTGGATTTGGACAATCGAATCGGCTCCTCGGGCAGGGGAGATGGGGACCCCAACGGCGCTAACCAAGACTCGGCGATGCCGTTTCTGTAATGTATGGGATTTTGCAAAGAAAGAATGGTTGGTTGCATACCTTTACGGGCGTGGGGACAGCGATGTTTGCGAAGGAGGAGGGTGGAGAGAAGAACCGGTTCGCTCCTCAAGGTGAGAAGCCGCCACTAGGGGATTTGAGTCGTGGAACAAGCTTCGGAAATATAGAAGGGGATCTGTGGAAGGATTCCAAACGTCTATGCCATGTAACGTCAGACTGCAGCATGCTGAGGTAGCCACCCTTTCAGCTTGTGGTCCAAAATGCACCCTTGTCAGCAACTGGTCAAGGACCGAACAAATAGCAATGCAGCGAGCTGTTTACAGGACCGCAATACCTGTACGTAGCCAGTCCCAACGACTTCGCTTTTGTAACAAGGACGTGGGCTCTTTGGCTGGGCTGAGTTGAGAGAATGACATGACGGCATTCGCCGCGCAGAAGTCAACAAAGAGGAGACAAGTTTACTGTAACCCTGACTTGCCATGGCATGAGCTCGCGGCAACCTACCTGGTGGTTGGTATTTGTCTTGGACACAGCTCGCCTGCGAATGATTTGGATAAGACCACGGTCTCGCTGTTGAGGCGGCAAGATGGATGGATGTATGGCCTGGATCGGTGGTTGTTTGTGTTGACGACCGCCTGCGCATTGTGTTTCGGTTATGCAGCAACCGTGCAAGATAGAGTTGGCACGGAGGCGCTACTCGGTATCCGACCGCGGGCCATGGTCGAACGGCGGCTGTTTTCAAAGTCAAAGCTTGATAGTTGCAGGCAATGAATGAATGAATGAATGGACGGACGGTGGATGTCTCTCCTGACCGTACATGCAAGAAATAATAGATGGATGCGAAGAACGACAAACGGATTGGCGACGGTGTCGGTAGCTCGTATCGATCGCCAAGGTCACACACAATGTAGGTAGGTAGGTAGGTAGGTGCTGGAGGGGAAAAGTTGAGGTCGTAAGATGCGAGAGCTAAAGTGCGAGGGCTGAAGTGCGAGCAAACAAACGCACCTTCTGGCCAGCCGATTGGCCATCTTCTTTCCGATCCAGCAAGGGCCTGGTCGTCGATCGCCCAAATAGGCAAGGCCCATTTCCGAGTCGCCCCTGCATCGTACCCCCTGTTCGCTCCTTCGCACCTGCCCACGCCTTCTACACGAGGTACTCGATACTTCTCTTCCCCACCCAAATTCCTATTGATGGGTATCCAATGCCAAGTACAAGCTACAAGCATGGCACGTGCACCAGAGGCGTGTCCTGAACCCTGGGGCCGATCCACCAGCTGTGGTCGGCAACAACATGTGGCCCTCCCACGTCTCCTCCTTCCTCGGGTTGTCTCTCTCCACGTATGTCTGTTAGATGTAGGGGAAATTATTCTGGGTCGGTCAATTCAACTACAGGCGTTCCGCGTTCCTGTCACTGTCCAGACCATTTGGTGGTATCCCTTCCGCCAGGCCTCTCTCTCCTGTACGGATTTGCTTGTCGTAGAGTCTTGGACCAAGATCAATTACTGCACGACGTAAGAGGTACACTCCAATTACGATACATGCCGTTGGAGTCGGACACTTTCTTCCGCCGCATCTTCTTGCTCGGTCACTTTTGTTTGTCCAGCGTTAACTCGCCACAATCTGGCACGCAGATAGACAGACAGACAGTCGGCCATCCATCCGTATGTAGACGTACTACGGATACTTCGTACATCGTACGCACCCCAGCAGGTATATGCACGATCAAACGGCGACATGGATTCGTCGATCCGGATATGATGCAAGTGAGGTGACGGCGGCTTGGGCGACTGTCAGACAGTTCGTCCCTTCCTCCCCGGCAGTACGCAGGTCGACGGACCAGGCGCCATGAGACACCGGTATCGTATGAGGAGACCGTCTTGATGCTAGTCGCAAGCCATGAGTACCGACCAGGGAGAAGGCGCCCAAGGACCTTGTCCCATCTTGGCCCCCTCGACGCACTTGGTGTGGGACCTTTCGTCCAAACTATTCCGCGCCTGGAACCGTCGCCGGGCCCCGGCTCGAGATCGTCTGACTAAGAGACGCACGCAGTCGGCGTGCCTGTGTAGACGAGTCCAACATTCTGTTTGCTGTACCGTACCTGGCTGGGTATCTATCTACCTAGGTAGGTGGTGTATGTATCTATGTGGGTAGGCAGTTGTGCCCAGGAATTCGAGTTCGCACCACAGGCGTCGGCGGTGAGACCATTTACTTGGCCGTGTTGTTACACCACGTACCGGTGCCATTCCAATATCAAAGTGGCCAAGCTACATCTACCTACTTACTACCTACATTCATAGGTAGGTAGGCCACGGAGTCTTGGCCTGGGATAAAGCAGTGCAGTCGCGACTGACCTGCTGCTTCCTGCCGCCTGCCGCTCCCCTAGTCCCGCCGAATCCTCCCTCTGGCGCGACAGGACGGCAACGATCCGTTAGCACAAGACAACGCTCGTTCTTAAAGGTATGTGCTGTGTGTGTGTGTGTGTGTGTCTTTGGCTCGGGCGACAACACGACGAACGGGTCATTCGCATAAGCAGAAGGGTAACTGCCACCTCTCCTCCCTCCTCACCTTCCTGCTCAGATCGCTTCCTTCCTCTCCACAGACATCATCGCCGCACCTACCTTAGTACTCTGCTTTCCTTCCCTCGCTTTCTCACTTTTTCTCCATCTTTTTTCATCTCCCTCCCCCCCCACTCATGGGCAGTCTTTTTCGTTGTTATTGATCTAGCGGCTTGAGGCGCAGTTCAGAAACGCCAAACTATTCATTGCCTCAATACCCTCTATGCCAGGTTAGCTCAAGCCACTTCCTTTTGGGGTTGTGCTGGTGCCCGCGACAGCTGAATTACTCACTTGCTGCCCCCCCCCCCCCCTCCCCCCCCAAACCTGCTCTTCATCATATACTTACCAGAGTAAAATTGCAGCTTTCGATTCTTCACTCTCCGCTTATTCTTTTAATTCCCCTTCTCTCGGCTTGTCATTGCGCACTTGCCGTCGACCTGGGCCATTACCCCTCCAAAGCGTGCGATTTCTGCAACTGGTTGCACTGCATCACACCTCGTCTTCTTTCATCCTCACTTTCGGCCCACCAAATCACCAAAACTCACTCCAACCGACCGAATACTACCACCCTTTCCCGCCGCTCCAGTTCACTGCGGCTCTGCGCAATTGACCCGAATAATTAACCTGGCCACTCCAGCCGTCCTTGGTGCAATACACAATCTTAAACTACACTGTCCAGCCTCAAATGGCCGAGCCTGCCAAATACCATGGTGCCCTGGTCGCTTTCGAGGGCCCTGGCGACCTGGTCTCTACACAGCTTCGCCTGCTACCCACATCCACACAGATAACCCTTCTCCCTAGTGTCAAGGAATATCTCGAGCCCGACAACCCCGAAGAGCCATTCGAAGCCCGCAAATTTGTCAAGAGGGTCCACGACGCCGTCGCCAAGAGGCGAGAGGTCGCCCTGGCGTTTTTGAAGGGCTCGACTTACAGGCGCAAAAGGCTCGTATTCATGAATGGCGGCACGCCCAGTGCCCAGACCGTCTGCATCCGGGCCATTTCTCAGAACGTGACAGATGGGGATATCCACAAGGCAGAGGCCATCTTCAATGAACTTGTCAAAGGTGGCGTCGCACGCCTAGCCCAGCATCCCGCCAGTGTGGGGGACTCCTTTCTTGACACATCCGACGATATCATTGAAGACCCCATTACGAGAGCCATGCGCGCAGCAGATGCTCTGGATCGCGAAACAGAAAACCTCCAGCCTTCCAGCGACATCGACCTCACAACCTCAACCGCCCGCCCGAGGAGCTTGAGCTTGCCCATGTTCTGCTTCGCCGACACGTACGGAGATACCGCGCCATTCTACGTATTTGGTGGACTGTGCCAAGAGGCATTTGCTGGGGATGAAGGCCGGCCAAGGGAGACCTCTCAATACCACGATTCAACGCCAGGGTTGGCCATCACGGACTTTGACGAGCGTTCAGGTGCAAGGTTCAACCGCGAGAGCAACCTGACCGTTTCAGGACCGCCCCGTTCTCCAAGCTGTATAGGCGAGACGTATGAACGAGGAGATGTATCCTCGCCGCCGTCACCCAACCCAAGCGCCACGCTGGGGGTGGCGACTCCAAGATCTGACGTCTTCAGCATCCGCTCTACGGAGCCCATATTTATCGAACAAGCATCACTTGTTCGAATGAGGTCGTCGGCCTCTACCCACAGCCTCAAACGTTCCAAGTCCAACGGCCAGCTCACCCGCACCAGCTCGCGGTACCGGGACACGCTGGTGCGGCTGAGGAACAAAAATAGCCTGGCAGAGGCGGCCATTGCCGACAACTTGGCAAACGCTCGTTCTGTTTCTGGACTTATGCTTTTCCAAGATGCCGCACAACGGGAGAGCAAGGCCAAGATTGTCGAGGGCCCCAAGACAGTGTATGTCAGGCCTCCCGGAACGGACTACCCAGGGCCTCCGCCGACGGAGGAACTGGTCTGGCATCACAGGCGCATCACAAACAGGTACGTCGATAGAGGCACTGACGCCAAAGGCGCCGACAAAAACGAGGACGCCCTCCTCCCGGTACTGCCGTTTCACGAAGATCTTGTGATTCATTTCAAAGACGAAAACCCAGACCCCATATTGGAGTACATCATCAAGTCGTTCAAAGAAGGCGCTTGCCCAGCCTCTATGCCTTCGAGCACCTCCCGCAACACATCTCTTGCGGGTGGTGATGCATCAGCTCCGAACACTCCGCCAATGCCAACAAACGAGCCTATGATCAAAGTGTCTACTCCCGCAATCGCGGTAAGTGGGGACGAGTACGACCCCTATTCCTACGACGACACCGTCTTGGCCAGGAAACATCCTCTGTCTGCTCCCCGGAGCATGACAGTCTCAGCCTTGCCAACACCTGCACATACGCCTCCTCCCACAATGTCGGAGTCGGAGGATAAGTTCCACGACTTCAAAGCCGTGCAAGGTCAGACCGCCGTGGCTGTGCAGAACTCACTTCGTTCAGTACTCAACATCTACTTTCCACCCAACGGGAGGGGATACTCCCAGTTCAGCTTTCCCCTGTTGCCCGAGATGGAATCGTTGTGGAAGCCTATCTTCCGCGACACGGAGCTGGGCGAGAGCCTGGGGAAGGATAACCGTCGGATTGACCTGATCCTGGCTGTCGGCGCACAGCGTGGCGTCAAGAAGCCGTTTGTCTCGGGGGTGGTCGGCCAACTCGAGAAGTTGGGCACCAAGTCGAACGGAGTGTGTCGGACTGGTAGGCTCGACTTTCGGTGAGTAGTCCTCCGCCACCCTGCCGTGTCTAAATAGGTTATAGCTGACTGGCCTTCCAAGGTATCTCATTGCCAACGCGATGCAGTCGTTCACTGCGCAGCCCCTGGCGAAGCAGACCCACGACAACCCTTTCAACAACTCGTACTTTCTGGCAACCCTCATCGTCCCTCATCTCGAAACGTATTTTGCTGCCCACTCGGAAGTCCGCTTCCTGCTCCTCGATTACCCACCCGACCATCTCGCCACGATTCTCGCCCTGCAAAAGCTGATCGGGGTTGACCTGATGAAAGTCGCCCAAGTAATCGATGCCGCAGCCAAGGAGCCACTCCCCTTTACGCATGCCCGCGGCAGTTCCCTGGGGCGCGTCTCGCCGAGAAACGACTTTGCCTCGAGTTCGAGCTCGGTTCAGTCAAAGGATTCCAAGGCTGCCGCGCCCGCTTCTACACGAGACGGACTGGCAGTCTCAAAGGCGAACCTCCTCGTCGCGTCGACTGCTACGGACGCGGAAGTTGCCACATTTGTTTCCACCGTTCGGACCCTTTTGATCAACAGCTCCAAATTTTATGTGCCCGATAAGGGGTCTAGGAACCTGGGCAAGCTGAGAACGGGAAACCACTCGCCTGTCACACAACAGACGATGAGTCCTCCGATATCCCCCCTTTCTATCAGGAGTCGCAAACACATTAGGACGGCAAGCTCTGCCAGGTCCTCGCCCAGGACCTCGTCCATTACGGACAACATTATGATCCGGCGTCTCAAGTCCCGAACAGGCGAGAAAAAGTCGGGTCTGGGCGACGAAGCATCCATCATGACGGTCGATATGGAATTTGAGAGCGATCTTGACCTCGAGGAAAGGCGCTTGATGCCCATGTTCCTGAAGAAGAACCACACGCGTAAGGGAAACAGCCGTAAGGCCCTGAAGTTTCTGGGGCTGGCATGAGGCGGTCCTCGGCGACTCTGTACTCTAGCGTATGTCGGAAAGGCCTGCGGGTTGCTCCGCATACCTTTTTCTTTGTCTGTGGACGACGTTAACGATGTTTTGCATGTGATGTTCTTATTTTTTCTTCTTTGGGTTTCACCGGTCGTCAACCATTGTCAGGCGAAGGAAGGCGGATTGGGATCTCCAAACTGGGGGAGGACGGCCTCTCACGAACTAACGGTAATCTCTTCATGTCCTGAGAGATGGAAGCGAGAGATGGATGGATACTTGGTGTTCGGTCACAGCAGCCGACGGTCGCCTTTGCTCTAGCTACACGCGTCAAAATGCACAGTCGTTTTCCGTTCGATTCTTGCTCTGGACGGACACTACAATACCCCGGGATAGATGCTCCGTTAATGGCGTATGAATTCAATTCGTCAATGTGGATTTCTGTCCAAACATGCGTGCATTCTTCAGCAAACAGTCCTCCCGGACGAGAGTCATAGGTATGTCTCATGGGATTTGCGGTCGAGACCCTGTTATGGAACACAGGGAGGACCAAAAAAAAAAGGGGGGGGGGGGGGGGGGGAACAAAAACCTCCACGTGGGACTTTGACGAAGCCATCGGGGGACGTCTACGGAACCTACAGCTGAATCGGTGTGTTCCCCCCACCTCAGCACGCGGTGGCCGTTGTTGTCATTGTGGCTAGAGCTGCTTGGCTCGTTCCCTTTCCGTCCCATGTCCTGATGGACGATGGGCTCGGCGAAATGTTGTGAAGAGGAATTCAACAAATGTACCCCCCCGCCCCCCCAAAGAAATGTAGATCCCCAAAGGCACTCGGCTGCCTTCAACGTCTCCCGAGACCACGCCCGGAACGAAAAGGAACAAAGGGCGCCCTTTCCGATGGGCAGAACGGAATCACTCCTCCCCTCCATGACGTCAAGACTTACCGTCGCCCTTACCTCCTCCTCCTCCTTCCTCCCTTGATATACCTACTTACATACCCATCCCCCTTCGCATGAGACAAGCAGGCATTGCCGCCAGAAACCCTCCCCCCCCCCCTTTCCCTCGTCAGTCGCAAAACGGATGGATACGAAGGTCGTGAACGAGGTCGGAATAAACAACCAAGACTTCCGAGCCGCCAACCGCGGCCCTTGGATGGCGGAGGTTTCCCTTACCACGCCCCCCCCCCCCCCCAAAGGTCGGACTCGGTCGGAGTAGGTTGGGGAGGGTGTGGTGCTGGTGCTGGTGGGGGGCTTATCGGGGGAAGGGTGCCGGGCGGACGTGTAAAAGGGGTTTGCTCGACTCTACCTATGCTGATTGATTGATCCGCATGTGACCGCGCGGGGTCATGTGTTCTCCCGCTCCCGTCATGCTCCCCC
>MU843224.1:0-12781 GCA_030867305.1 Colletotrichum zoysiae | reverse complement strand
GGGGGGGGGGGCCTACGAGAAGTCAGAAATCGCTATTGGGGAAACTGGCAAGGACATGTCTGCAAGCGGGAGAGAACCATGACGCGTTTGTTCCACGAGCCCCCCGAAAGACCCGGAGGGGAGGGCAAAAGACGACTTCCATCGACGAGACCCGCGGTTGGGGGAAACTGCAAACGCCTCGAGAGGAGGACGCAAGGGGAACTTTTGCCGTGTCCTAGAACGACGGAGCAGAAAAGTCTGCAACTGGCAGACATGCCGAGTCCAAACCCCGCGTCCCGGTGACCGTCAAAAAAAAAAAGGAAAATAAAAAGAAAGGAAAAACTCGGAGCCCCAAACCCGATACGAAACCCCCCTCGAGATCGCCGTTGACATGACGATACATGTCGCGTTGTTTTCCCCTGAGCACGCAACAACTTCTCGGAGGGGCCCAAAAGCACTATTCGGCACAGGGCAGACGATTGCTCCCACCGCATACCAGCCCTTCGGTCCAGAAGCATTACACCTCGGACAGGGGGGCCATGGCAAGTCTCCCTCGTTCAGATGTGTCTGCCAGTCGTGGATGGAGAGACCCGCGGGGGGGGAGACATGCCTTGACGTTCGTGTCGATACCTGCCATTGACACAGCGCTAGCATTCATGTCGTCTACGCCTGTCACACACGGGGGGCAACAGTGGCAGAAAACGACGGCTTACATGACGAGGAGGGGGGCTCACCTTCTCACCTCCGGACATCCGCTACTCACCGCGCGTTACCGACCTACCTTCGGAGCAAAGGGCCCAGGGCGTAAACGAGTCGTTTTCACTGATGGTAACTTTGGCAGGACTATGGCTCTCGGCGAAGAACAAGCATAATGAAGAAGGGGGGGGGGGGGGGGAAGCCCAGGTATAAAACCAAGGCCGACGACGACCATTACTACGATCTCACAACAACCGGGCCTTGTCACCCGCCAACGACCGTCCGAATGGCAGCAAGCGTCGACGGCGAGCCAACGGCTGTAACGGCCTCCCGGCAGCAGCAACAGAGGACGATGCTCGTCTGCAGAGCCCGTACGTCGACGGACACAAACCCGAGGACGGTGACCGTTCAAGACCGAGAAAGCGCGGGCCCATCGCAGTTGCGACGGGGACACCTTTTGCTACACGGCTTTCCCTCCCGGGAAACGTGGCCTGGGTCCAATCCTGCTCTTGGCGACTGTCCTAATAACATTGTCGACGGCAGCTTCAGCCATGGGGCGACGGGAAGCTTCCCGTCCACCCTGAACAAAGGCGGTCCAGTGACCCATGGGGGGGGTGGCAGAGAACGCATGCCAATCGCCAAGAGGAGGCGAACAGCTGCACGACGGACTCTGAATCCCGGCTGGAGACCCCGACGCTCCATCCACACGGGTCCAGGTTTGCCACCTGAATCAAGCCGTGTACTGGCAGTCAAAGGCATGGGGGACCCTCGAACTCGCCGCGAAGAAGAACGCAGAGAAGCTCGCCGGACTCTTGTTGACGTAGCCCCCCCCCCCCCAGTGGACTCTTGCTATGGAATGCGTCCGCACCGCGGAGCAAACCCGGTGTGATGAGATAAAGCTGACCACCAGCCCGGTCGCGATATGTTGCGTGTGCAACGGTGTGCAACCACGCGCCCCGCGCGGATCCGACCGCCTGCGCAGACGGCCTAGCCAGAAACCGCCAAAAGTTCGGGGGCTGGCCTTGGTCTGATCGCGAGCGGAGGGGACGACATCACCACCGAGGCTGCATGCATACCAGGCGTGAGAGCCGCCAAGCAACATAAATGCAGAACATCACGCAGCATCAGCGAACACACGGAGGACACACGGCAGGCATTTGCGGCGGGCACAAGCGGGAGATGCATGAATTCCTGCACGGAAGCCCCGACAACCCAAGATACGTATCTCGGCCGTGCAAAAGCACAAACGGAGAAGACTCGAAACGAAACGAGGTCTCCCGTCTGATGTTTGACACGTGCTAGAGCTCCGACGTGAACTCTGGGGAAGGGGTCTATTCGCCTCGAGCCCTGGGAGCAAAACCGTCGTGAAGGAAGCGAGATCACGTACCGATGAAACTCTTGGGAGGGGCTCTTGAGATCGAGACGAACGTCCATTGGTTTCGACAAGCTCAAAGTCGGACTGCATCTTGACGTCGAGGACGCTGTCGGACACGCCGGGGAGAGCATTGCTGAACAAGAGATGGGATCAAATGCACATGCCCATCCGAGCATTGTCTTAGGTTTACGCATTGCGACATCGGTTGAACACCCAGGTTGATAAGAGCGGGAAGCTGGCAGGGATGGGCTAGGGGAGGCGATCATCATCAAATCAGAGAGGCCCAATAAAGCCCGTAGGGAAGCTTCTACATACTGCGGTGTAATAGCCGAAGCTCGCGCTCAAATGGCCTCTTACATCACAGATGGAGCGGCGGCCGAGGAGGTTGGTGTGCGAGACCTAGATCAGCGAATGGCAAGGACCATAGTTGTCTCAGCTCGGGAACTGTCTCTGTCTGAGTCCAGAGCTTCCACCCCCTTCTTCCCCGCAATTATCTTGGTGCGGTAAGATCTTGGGAGATGAGACCCGTTCGTGAATCTGGTCGACCACGGGAAATAACAGTGGCCAATTATAGGCATATTTGCAATCTTGCAATGGGCGTCCAGTCACGAGGGCATGTGGCCAAAGCTTTCTAGCGCGTCGCTCCGTCATGGACGTCCCAAGCGGTCGGACTGCACTTGATGAGGGTGCTGATGAGGTTTAGTTTAGCTGGAAAGGCTTGGTAATTCGCAGGAAAAGGGGCATAAAGGAGAAGAGGAGCAGAGGCGGCAGCCGATCGGGGGTTCATGAGCGGTGGGCTTGGTGTGGTTGCATCCGCCGTGTCAGCGACTGCAGGGCTTTGGTGTCCAGGCCGGCTTGTCAGAGAAGTAGCTGCAGCGGCTGACGGCAACAGCAGATTGGGGTTTGTTGCCGGTGCTGGCGTTGGCGTGTGGTGGCTGGCCCGGCGTCAGGGGTGCGCGGGATATGGCACAACAGGCGATGCTTCTTGGAGTTGAGATGGCAGGAGAATCGGACTTTTCAGAGGTGGCTGGGAAACGACGTCGGGACCGGGTCACGTTTGGCGGAATTGGCGCGTTTGTACCCGAAGAAAATGCCCGACAAAGGGCGGCATCCTGTAGGACAATGGCTGGCTGCAGATGGGTATCCTGGAGATAAGGTATGTCTCGAGGGCCGTTGAGTACGAGAATCAAACCGGCGGTGGCGCGGGGTGGGAAGCGGTTGGAAAAAAGCCGCCCGCTGGCTATGCAGCGAGAGACAGACATGACTAGGCGCAGGAAAACCCTGGATACCTAGGTAGGCGTGGTAGAATTGCAGAAAGTCGGATTGGGCCATGACTCTCTCGTCGACTCCACAGGCATGGCGAGAAGGACGCTGGCGTGCCATGTGCGGTGTTGTCTCCTGCGGTCGTGCCTGAATATTCTTAGCATTTCAGATTAGCGGCAAGCCTAGCTTCGTCCCAGGTCTGGAGCGCACACCAGACGGGGTGTTTCCGGGCTGCGCCGGCCGGCCTAGCACGATCCTGCGGCTCGGCAGGGCAAGGTGAGGCGAAGCAAGGTAGGTAAGAAACGGTGAGGAGGCGAGATGAAGCAGGGGGGGCTTCTTTGGGGGAGGCTGGGCTGGGCGTCGAGGAGTTCGCAGATCATGGTGATGGTGATGATGGTTGCGGTGTTGGTTTGCTGGCGTGGAAGTGGATCAAACCAAGCAAGATAGATGGATGCGGCGTTGGCGCATGCCAATGAATGAATGACTCTTTGGTTTGGGTGTCGATACATTAGGAGGCTGCAAAGGCGGGGGTTCCTCAGGCTTACCTGCCTTTGACTTTGACGTACGACGTAAGTACGTACGTACGTACGAACGAACGAACGAACGTACAGGTACATGTAACCTATGTAGGTAGGTAGGTAGGTAGGTAGGTAGGTATTCGTGCTTGCATTGGATTGGGATGGATCGTGAATGAAGTGGTCCTTACTTCCTTCCTATGGAACATCAATTAGCCTCTAGGTGGGGTAACCATGTCTCCAAGAGAGAGAGGTAATTAAGGCAGGTTCGATGTGTGATTTCAGAGTTTCGCCGAGGAAGGAAGGTGCTCCAGCGCTTGTCCCATCCATTCTGCGACACTGCGACGCTGTGACGGCGATACACACACACACGCACTCTCTCTCTCTCTCTCTCTCTCTCTCGTCTTATCGACTTTGGTCGGGACTAACGATGCCCACGGCGCTTTTGGGATATTTTTGGACCTGTAGTGTAAGCAAGCTCCAGGCCAGATGACGGATGTGTCGGAATTGGTCTGTATTCTTTGTGCGTGGCATCGCAGGAGGCTATCAATGCAGTGGCCACCTGCCTTGCCTACTAACCCGAGCCAAGCTAGGTAAGCAAGAGAGAAGCTTGCTTGCTTACTTCGCTGCCGATGCCGGAACCTCGATTCAGAGACAGCATCGCAGCCGTTGAAGAACCATCATAGGGTGGGATAGACTCGCTTCACCGACTGACTGACTGACCGACCGACCGGGAAAGTGACGTGAATCCTCAGCAAAGTAACCTTGAACCAGGTCAGGTAAGCCGGAAGCTTGTCTGTCGTCATATGCGTCCCCCCCCCCCGTGACACACCGCTGATGAGCAAGCGCAGCATAAGGACGGATAGTGGAGACAAAGCCCAGCCCGCAGACTCCAGACCGCCCACGGTCCGTCCAGCGCAACGACAGGCGCTGGCGCTGGCGCCGGACGAGGGACGAGGGGCGACGGCCGCCTCCTGTGCTCCTGTGGTGTATCAAGTCCAGGTTCAGGTCTAGTGGAGGTTGCTTGCCCTTGGGACCTACGTAGTATCCGTATACCTACCCACGAATAGGTAGGTAGGTAGGTAGTAGGTTACATACATATACGTAGTACGTACTGTGTAGGTAGGTTAGGTACTGTACAGCCGACTTTGCAGTTCCCCCACACCCCCGGCCCCAGCAATCATTTCTCGGCCACTCGCGCGCAATTTTTTGAAGGAGGGTTTTCGCTGCTCAATTCAGTCTCGACTTTTCCCTCCTCTTCCCCCGCTCTTCCTTGTCTTTCTTGAGCTTCCAGCTGTCTTTCCTTTAACATATTCCTGTCGACGTCGAATCCTCTGACGCCGATCCGAGTAATTGTAATTGCTCCTTCCATCCAACCGAGACCAACCACCAAGAACCCCGTCAAATCCATTAGAATGGGCACTTACAAGTTCACCTGGTATGCCTCACCTGCTTCGTCCGCATATTCTCTCCCCGCCGGCGCAGCGCAGCGCAGCCCAGACCGCCTTCTTCTTGCCTCGTCATGGAATGCGAAGACAGACACCTCGCGCCCTTCCTTGCCTTTCTGCTGAGCTTCTCTGCTGCTGGAACGGTGGTGGGCTTGCATGTTTCCGTTGACGAGCCTGTGGAATGCGGACCTTCTTCCACAAATAATCAAGTTCCTCTCCTGGCGAATCCACGCGCGACATCGCACCATCACCTCCGGGGAGGAAGGACAAGACAGGAGAGGGAGAAGAAAAGCCTCCGACGAGGACCAACAAAACCCTTGCTAACCTTATCGCCTGGAATAGGGCTCACCCGGCCGAGGAGGTCTATGTTACCGGCACCTTCGACAACTGGACTAAGAGCGAGAAGTTGGAGAAGGTCGGCAACTTGTTCGAGAAGACCGTCACCCTCCCCGATGCTTCGGAGAAGATTTACTACAAGGTTCGTACCCGCCAATTAGTGCAGTTTTTCTTTTACCCATTGAAGCATTGGATTATCACACCCGGACCCGGATTACCAAACACTTGCGGCAACTCCGGAATCCCCCGTCGCTGCGCATTTGTGCCGTTGCGCCATTGAGGGAGGGCGCGGCATTGAGGGGCAGATATGGTGGGCAGATACAATTGCGCCAGAGCGCCCGACGCCTCGCCCAGCCCGCGACAGCATCCGTGCGTCTTCCAGGTCCCTTGCTCAGCCATGGCTGTTTCCCCATCTTGGAGGGGAGATGGAGGGGGAGAGGAGAGTACTGCTAGGCCACCTGGTGGTGGAAGCTTCCGCCCCCCCGGAAAGCTCCAGGACCAGCTCTCCTCCCCCCGTCAGCTTCGTACGCACGACACGAGAGACACCACAGCTCGGTTGCGGCTCGTCATATGATGGGGCTTTCATCATCATTTCGCAATTTGGCTTATCCACGCTCTCCACGCTCACGCAATCTTCTTTGCGCCGCGCCGACCCATCAACAATGTCTGTCGTGGGTCTCGGCTCTCGGGCTTTTTTATTTTATTTTTTGGTGGCCTTTGTCTTCTTCGATAGGTTGCCAGCTGTCTCTGGCGTCGGCCAATCTGCAACATTGCTGTTCCCTCGGCGCTGGGAATCTTTGTCTGGCCTTCCTTACGTCCCACACACACCTACCTGTCCTGGGCCAGCCCTGCACGTAGCTGCAATGGGTGAATTGGAGACGAGGGTGGCCTGAAGAAAAAGAAGAAAAAAAAGGAGCCTCGCGAAAAAACAAACCAAAAAAGTCGCGCCCACGCGGGTCTCGAGCTGTCCTTTCCTGCTGGCCGAACCTCCCGGTCTGGTATGACGCAAGCCAGCATCAGCCTCTTGCATCGCAGAAGCACAGGAGCGGCGCGGATACCATGGGCTCAACATGAGGGAGGGGCTTACACGCATTGCGTTGGCTCATTGTCAGCATTGGCTAGCGGAAGCCGCGCAGTCGCAGTCGCGGTCGCAATCGGAGTCGCAGGCAGACAGACAAACCGCAAACCACAGCTGGGCGGTGCATCACCGAGCACAGATTGGGAACCCCCCGCTCTTCCGCGGCCCAGAAAAAAAGGAAAAAGCAATGAGCAAGGTTTTCCAGGTTCACTGCTCTTTCCAGGACTGTGGGGAGCGACAACAGCGGCACTAGACTGGGATCCCCCCATGCAGCCCACGTCGCGTTCGTAGCTGTATTTGGCTTCCGGCAAATTGCGGCGCCAAAGAGACCGGAGAGTGGCAGGAACCACCAGCAAGCCACCAAACCAAACCATCCCAAGCAACGCAACCTGTCATCTCACAGCAATGTGCCAGAATGTCTAGCACCTCCCTCCGGGCGTAGTAGCCCGCCCTTCTGGCCATCCCTCAGCCGAGGTGCCACCAAACGCGGCACACCATGACACACGCACCTACACACGCGTACACACAGAAGGAGAGCAAGAACAAGAACAAGAGCAAGAGCAAGAGCAAGAGCAAGATAGCATTGCATTGCATTGGGGGCCAGGAGCCAACAGCCACTAGCCATGTCCGCCCGCCTATGGCCAGGGAACGGCGTCAGACGCCCTTGTCATTTTACCTGCCATGGCGGATCTCGTATCTCGCGCTACGACTCGCCTGCCTTTATAACCATCGGCGTCACCCAGATCGCGCGCGCCCCCCCCTAACCCCCGGCTGGCTGATCTCTCCATTCTGGTTCGCCGCGCGTCGTCATATCTGCCCAGGGCCCCATCCATCCACCACCATCACCGGACCATCGAGCTGCCCACCAGTTTTTCGCTTAAAAACATCGTCATCGTGCTCTTCTTTTGGCAATTTTACTGACTTACTTCCCCTTTCCCACTCAATAGTTTGTCGTCGACAACAACTGGATCACAGACCACACCGCACCTCAAGAACCCGACCACGAGGGCAACGTAAACAACTTCCTCACCCCCGACCAGATTGTCAAGGAGGACACCTCTGCCGCAATCATGAACACCGTCACCCCCGAGTCCACTACCGCCGCCCTCGCCAAGGACGCACCCCTCGAGAAGGCGGACGACCTCCCCAAGGCCACCCCCTCCGACATCCCCGGCGGCTTCCCCATCACCCCCGCCAACGAGCTCGACAAGTCCTTTGGCGTCAACCCTCTACCCGCGCAAGATGTTACCGCTGAGCCCGTGACCCTCGCCCCCGGCGAACCTCTTCCCCCGTCTGTCAAGGCTGGCGACATCAACGAGCAGGTCAAGCTTGACAAGGAGTCCTACGAGGACTCTAGCGCTCTGCCCGGCTTGTCCAAGGAGGAGACCACCCTCCCTGCCGTCACCAGCAACACCATCCCCGAGTCCAGCCTGCCTGTTGCTCCTGCGGATGTCACCATCAACAGCGCTGCTCCTACTTCCACCACTGCCGCTCTGGCCGCCGAGGTCCCCATCGAGACCAAGACGGCAGAGGTTCCCGAGGTTGTCAAGGAGAGCCAGGAGAAGGCCCACGCCGAGCCAGAGGCTAGCGCGAACCCCGAGGCAGTCCAGGAGAAGGCCGCCGTCGAGGATGAGCTTCTCGACAAGGTCCCTCCTGCCCCCTCAACATCCGAGGGTACCTCCGGTTTTGGTACCCAGAAGACCGAGGCCGCCGGCACTGTGATTGCCACCGCTGCAACCGCTGCTGGCATTGCTACTGCCGCGGCCATCAACGCCAAGGACAGCATTGCTGAGGCTGTTGCCCCCGCCGTCAACCAGGCCTCCGTCGCCGCTACCGACGCTGCTGCCCAGCTTCCCGAGCCCGTCAAGGAGAGTCTGCCCGCGAGCGTCCAGGAGGCCATTGGCGGTCAGACCAAGGAGGAGACCCGCGAGGAGGTTGCTCCCGAGGTGCCCACCGTTGTCAAGGAGGCTATTGCCGAGTCTGGCCAAAGCCCCGAGGCCGCTGCCAACACCGAGGCTGTCGTCGAGAAGAAGGAGGTCGAGGCTCAGCTCCTCAAGGAGGTCAAGACCGCCCCCGCCGTCGACGAGGAAGCCGAGAAGGCCAAGGCCGAGGCTGAAAAGCCCAAGGTCGAGGCCGCCAAGGAGGAGGTCAAAGAGACCAAGGAGCAGCTCAAGGACGCCGTCACCAAAGACGAGCCCAAGGAGGTCAACGGCGCCAACGGTGCTCATCCCGTCGAGGACTCGGCCACCGAACCCGCCGCCGCCAACGGTACCAACGGCGCCACTCTCGCAGCCGCAAAGGAGCCTGAAGCCCCCACAACCCCTGCCAAGGCTCCTTCCTCCGTTCCCGAGTCGACGGCACCAAGCCACAGCAAGGCAGTCGAGAGCCCGTCAGGCACCGAGAAGAAGAAGAAGAACCGTCTCAGTGCCTTCATCGGCAAGCTCAAGAGCAAAGTGCACAGCAAGTCATCGGCTTGATCATGATGACGTTCACGCCGTTAGGATGCGTGCGGATGGGAGGCTCCGTCTTTCACCTCGGTTGTCATGGTTTTTCTTGTCAGGGTGCTGCGTATTTGGGTTGTTTGTCGTTTCTATGATTCCCCTGGTCCACTTTGCATGTGCAAGAGCTCAAGAGGTAGAATGAGGCATGGCAGCTGTATGTCGACGACGTTGGAAGTACGGCCGTTTCTCTTGGGCCAATTAAAATTAATCGAGGATGATGTGTGCTGCTGCCTCTGTTCGGGTTTTGCTCCTTTTTTCCCTTGTTAGTTTTTTGTGGTACTTCGCGGCTCATCTACATCGGACATTGGACTATCCTGTACCATAATACCTCGTTCGAGCCTAATCTGCATATGATGAATTGAGCCAATCGCAAAATTAATGAATGGGTGGTGTTTGCTGGTGATGGCGAAGCCAGCATTATGACCCGGAAATATGGCATTTATGAGGCCGTGTGTGTGCAAGCGTTGTGGTTGAATCTAGAAGCGCAATCGAGAATACATTACCGTCAATTACGATCAATTACGCAAGCGCAGTCAATTCGTTTATCCCACCCATCGTTAGACCCAACGTTATGCAAGTCGTAGCAGCCAGCATGCTGTCGGCGTTTTGCGCAGGCACGCAGGCACGCACCAGATGCGGACGGCGGCGGCCTCATCACGTGACAGCATGAGCCAATGCTTTGGTCGGGCACGTACCCACCGGATGCCGAGCTTTCCCTCATAGTTCGTCACGGCAGACCTCGATTTGCCCCGCCGCCAATGACTCCTACGTAGTGCGGCTGGTGCTGCATCCTCGCGACGTCCGATTACCTGATCCCCACCTATCACTCATGGGGTCCGTCCACTTTGGACCCCCCGTCTTGTTCTACAAACCAACATCTTCTTTCATCTCCTCTCACCACCTCGGC
Source organism: Colletotrichum zoysiae (assembly GCA_030867305.1). NCBI lineage: Eukaryota > Fungi > Ascomycota > Sordariomycetes > Glomerellales > Glomerellaceae > Colletotrichum > Colletotrichum zoysiae. Next base: position 2,683 of record MU843224.1, on the reverse strand, counting down.
CGAGGAGCATAGCTCTCGGTTGTCTCAATCTTTAGATAAATCCCTTCACGTCCGCATTTCTGGATCAAGCGGCCGTGCCTGCTAGCTCCCGGCTCGCTATTCCCTCCCTTCCCCCTTGCCTCGCGCAGACTGCATCACGACATCGGCCTGGGAGGCGACCCGGTCACCCATAGCTTCCGCCAGCAGGAAGGCAATCGTGAAACGTTCCGATCCGACCTACGGGTAGCCGAATATGAGCTCGACACCGTCTAATCTGGGCAAGTCCCTTTCAGCATCGACTTCCCATTCGCCTTCGGTTCAGCCCGGCCCCGTAACAACGAGCTTCGATTCCAACCGCCGACCTTCCCAAGCCAGTCCTTCACTTCCTCACGCCACGCCACGAAAGAGCCAGGGCTCCCGAAAACAACACAAGATGCAGCGGCGACCGGGATTGGGTGACTATAGACAACACTCGAACCCGGACGACGACGATGCCATGGCTGAGGCAAGAGCCCTGCGGAATGCCTCCAGTCGACGAGGCCAGACCTCCATCACCCACCTTCTCAACTACAGCCTGCCACCGCGGGCCTACGCTGACCACAACTCATATGCCAGGAACTATAGGCGAAACCCGACCTGGGGACCCGGCTCGGGCCACCATGCCGTGGACAAGGCGAGATACGTCCATGCGAACTACAGATTCGTCGTGTCGCCGGAAGGCAACTATGCCAGCCAGGCGGCCGACGCCGACGTGCACATCGATTGGAACAACGTTTTGCAGGTCCTGGCCTCTTCGGAGTCGCAGGGAGCCAGTTGCCCGATCTGCCTGTCGGAGCCGGTGGCGCCGAGGATGGCAAAGTGCGGTCACATCTTCTGCCTGCCGTGTCTGATTCGGTTCATGAACTCTACAGACGAGGACTCGAAGCCTGGAAAGGGCGCGAGATGGAAGAAATGCCCCCTCTGCGAGGACAGCGTTTACCTACACGAGACACGGCCCGTGCGGTTCTATGCGGGACAGGAGAGCCCCCTACCCCGCGTCGGGGACGACGTGGTGCTCCGGCTGATGGCCCGGACAGCCAAGTCGACCCTCGCGTTGCCGTGGGAGAACGGCTCGGACGCGCTCAATGTGGCGGATGATGTGCCTTGGCACTTTGCGGCGAACGTATTGGACTATGCCAGGATTATGAAGGGAACCGGCGACTACATGGCGGAGCAGTACAATGAGGAAATCGAGGCGCTGCAGAAGCAGGGGACAGAGGACCAGCTTTTGTACCACGAGGACGACGAATGGACGCAGAAGGCTATACGGGCCATCAATGCGGCCAAGGAGAAGGTCCAAGACCTGGGCAAGAACGACTCGATGCTGCCGAACAAGAAGCCGGGCCAGGGCAAAACCGTCCAGCCCGACTTCTACTTCTACTCGTCACAACCGCATCTCTACCTCTCGGCTCTCGATATCAGGATCCTCAAGACCAAGTACGGCGACTTTTCGGCATTCCCGACGACGTTGTTGCCCCGGGTCGAGCACATCTCGACCGGACACGTGTTGGATGAAGTGCAACGGAAGCGAGCCAAGTACTTGGGGCACCTCCCGTACGGATGCCGCATCAGCTTCCTCGAATGCGACTGGACGGACATCGTTCCGGCAGAGGTCCTCGAAAAGTTCGCCGACGAAATCGGCCGGCGGAGGAAGCGGAATCGCGACAAGGCCGTACAGGAGGAACGCGAGAGGCTCCAGTCCGAAAGGATTGAAGCTGCCCAATTCAAGAGCACGGCGGCCATGAGGCGCGAGTACGGCCCCATCGAGGAAGAGCACGTCCCCGCGCTGAACCTGGAAGAGTTCCAGCCCCTCACGAGCCACGCCGGCGCCACGCCGCCGGATCCTCGTCCGGGTTTCGAGCACCTGGCGTCCATCTCGACAAGCCCGTCCACGCAGAAGACCGTGTGGGGCACGCACGTCGTGCACGGGTCGCCGGATCTTGCCCCGACCTCCCTTCGCCAAGTCGACGACGGGTGGTTGAAGGAGGAGGACTTTCTCGACGCCGCCGAGCTGTCTTTCCAGATGGAGGCACTCGGCGTGGCTGAGCCGGGACCTTCGAGCAGCAGCACCCCCGTAGGGATGAGTGCCGGCGGTGGCAAGGGGAAGAAGAAGAAGCAAAAGATCACGCTGATGAGCACCGGCGGACGTAGACAAGGATAATGAGACCAAGTTGTCTCGGCGCGATGATGCGCGGATGACGCATGGGTGCTTTCAAGCGTTTGGGAGAGGAAGCGAAACTCTGGTTTTCAGCGAGGTAGAGTCGGGACCGAGGAGACGGTGAAGGGGGGGAGGAAAGACAGAAGAGAGGGGGGTGGATACAGAGTTTGTTGCAACTGCTTCGATCAGACCAAACCAAAGAAGAACAAATCAAGAAGGGGTTTTTTTTACAACCAGCCGTGCTTTAAAGGAAAACTGGGTAGGGAAACGGGGGGGAGGGGTTGGTTTTGGCAAAGGGGGCTACTGTTTCTTTTTTTTACACTAGGATATATATACATATCACAGAAGCATCTTGAGATGCGCAACAAGAATCGTTAAAGTCAGTAGACCCGTCCCCCGGTTGTACGGTGTATTACAATGATGGTGTGTGTGTGTGTGTACAAGGCCATCTTCTCTTCCTCGACGCAGGCGAAAGAGAGACCTTGGGGTCCTGCGTGCGGTGCGATG
>MU843223.1:0-12850 GCA_030867305.1 Colletotrichum zoysiae | reverse complement strand
CCCCCCCCCCCTCCCCGGCGTTTGAGGGTGAGGGAAGAAAGCAAAGGAAGGGAAGGAGAAAAAAAAAAAGGCAGGGGAGAAGAAAAGAGGCAGAGAGCAGAGGTAACCATGGTGGTGGTCGGTCGTCCTCGTCTCCCGCTGTTGACAAATAATAGAGACCAATGCTCTCTCTGTACGTAGGAAGCAAGTAACAATTACTCGGTAGGTATGGCAGAATCGGCATACTCTGCTTTGCTGTCGTTTCGTGACTCTCTCTTTTCACACTCACACACACACACACACTCTCTCTCTCTCTCTCGTACTTGACATTGCACGCGGTTCGGATCAATCAAGGGTCCAAGACAAGGCATGGATGGTATGGCATGGCATGGCATGGCATGGACGTTGCGGCGGATTGAGTTTGGCTGTCAACGGGAAGTTTCTCAATCAAAGCGGGCTTCGGGTGTTGGTTTTGGTTGACCCGGTTTGAGATGGGACGGGGAACCGGCCCTGTCGACAGACAGACCGACAGACCTACAGACAGACAGACAGACAGACATAGTACGAAGCAGTACAAAGCAACGGCAGACATGCGTAGTAGCAAGTAGACAAAGTATCCGTACGGATAGATACTTACTACTTAGGTAGGTAGTGCATAATAGTAAACGTACTTCGTACCGAGTAGTTTGGCACCAGTACCAGGGGCACCAGGGCCTTACTCGAAACGACCCCGGCACTAGCGATCGCAATCCGTTTTCCGGTGTGTTTCCTTTGTCCCATGTCATGCCTCCTATGTCGTGTACGAAGTACGGATAGGTAGTAGCTGTTGGCCGGTCTGGAAACAAGACGACCGGCTAGACACCATGGACGGTTGCTGGGTCGTTGACGACGACGACAAGAAACTTGTTGCCGTTGCCGCCTTTGATCTTTGTTCGGCCGTCGAGGTATGGTGGGGTAGGGTAGGGCTACCGTGTACTGAGCAACAGCATGTCGGCAGTTTGTCTGTCTGTCTGCATGGCATGTGCCTTTATCGCCGACGATGCGATGCCGGCCTACCTAGGTAATGCTCAGGTCGTGTCACCAAGGGCTGGGGCGGCCTAGTGTAGGTAGTGTCGGGAGTCAGTCGTCGTCCGGTTCTCCTGACATGCATGCAGCAGGAGAGTGAGTGCGTCTCTCGCAGATCTGTACATACGCAGCAATTGTATTCTACACTGATGGGTAGGTACAGACAGACGCGGAGGGGGAGCAGCAACAGAAAAGGCAGGCGCAGAGGTACAGGTAGTTTTATTTGAATTCATTCCTTCCTCCCATCCTCTACGTAGGTAGGTAGGTACTTCGATGTATATGCAGGTACGTACAGCACAGGACAGTATTCTCCGTGCCCTTCCCCGACCCATGCCAACCTTGTCGGACCCACCACACCCCGTGCCCCTCAGCTTCGCCCGGCCAATGGGAGGGCGGCCCAGCATCAGCCCAGCCAAGCTACATTCCCCCCACCAGCCACTCACGGCTCGGGTCAGACACACACACACACACACACACACACGGACCGGTTGGTTGTTGTAGTGTGGTGTGGTGGTGGTGGTGGTGGTGGTGGTGCTGCGTGTGTGTGCTTCAGGGGCTCTTTTGCTTTTTTGTTAGTCTGGGCAAGTCGGAATCTCCAAGGAAGGAGGGGAGGACAACCATCTTACTCGAGGAAAGAGGAAGCAGGAGGGGAGGGGAGGGGAGGAAGGAAGGAAGGAAGGAAGGAAGGAACCGAAGGGAAGGGAAGGGACTGCCCAATTGATTGCTTAATGCATGCAATGCAATGCAATGTATTCGTACCTACCTGTGTAACACCTTTTCATTCTCTCTACAGGTCTTCATCTCGAGAAGGAAAGAAAAGCAGGGAAAAGGAAGGGGGGGGGAAAGGGTGCTCTTTCGTCCTTGTTTTTTTCTGCCTCACGCCCCGGCCCGGCTCTCGCTCTGCTCTGCTCTGCTCTGCTCTGCTCTGCTCTGCTCTGCTCTCTGGCCCTCTCTCTCCTCTGTCCATCGTCTCTTTTTTCTCCCGCTAGCTAGCGACCCCTTCCCTTCCCTACCTACCTAGCATAAGCACGGATATTTCAGCCGTTGTGACCCATTGACATCTTCATTACCTTAACTTCCTGAGGGTACCGAGTATACTGTATTGTAATTGTATGTAGGTACCTGACTGTCTGTCTCACCCTCCCAGTAAAACTTACAGAGTACTGCAGTCCTTACCTACCTACCTTGGGTATTGTATTACTCTGCAGGTACTTTGGGTACACGGCAGAAGCACGTGTGTCGCCCGTGGCACAACAGACACAAGACAGACAGACACACACACAGAACAGACGACAACGACGACATCTTGTCCATCGAAGCACCCAAAGACGACACGACAACGTCCTTTTTTATTCCTTCGTCTTTCCCGTCACCCGACTGACTGACTGACTGACTGGCTTTACATATTGTTTTTTATTCTATACTCGATACGAAACCCCCACTCACTCGCTACTACTGCCGCTTCTTCGTCTGCTTCGTCGTCGTCGTCTTCTTCTTCTTCTTCTTCTTCTTCATCTTCGCATTTCGCCCAGCTGCGTAGCGCTTCTTCATTCATTGTTGATACCCCCTTCTCATTCCCCTTCTCAAAATTCCAACCCTGGTCTCGTCTCGTCTCGTCTCCCTTCTGCTCTCACTCACTCTCACTCTCACTCTCTCCCTCTCCTCCACTCACTCACTCACTCCCGTCCTGCGCGACTGACTGACTCCACGTCCTTGTTCGCTCGCTCGCTCTCCTGCGCGCCAAATTCCCCTGCCTGCAGCAAACATAATACGGATACCCAATTTCCCCCCAATTCGGTTCCCTTTTTTCGCTCCGTCAACGAGGTTTACTTTACCTCCCACTTGGGACCGCGCGAGCAACCGTTGCTACAATACGATACTACATTGACGACGATCCGCCAACTATCCTTTCCTCCGCGCTGGCTGGTCGATCCGCCATCCGACTCCCCCCTCCCTCCCCTCCCATCCCCTACCCTCGCCTCGCTTCTCGCTTCTTCTTCTCTTGCGTTTCTCGCCCCCACGCCCAAACTTATTTCTTCCGATACCTCGAGGACCTGAGCCAAAACCACCAAAAACCCGGCCCGTGTCTGCCAGCCTGCCAGCCTGCCTGCCAGTCAGTCCCTGATGAAGCGATAGCCGACCGACCGACCGACCCCACGAGGCCCCCTCAACACTGCCTACCGTCCAGCTAGCCCTGCCAGGGTCCCACAGGTTCGCGATTCACCATCCATCTCGTGCCCCATCCATCATCTAAACTACCTAGGTAGACAGACCCTCGAAAGCTAAGGTGCATCCCGTCTAGGTCAAACAGGTCAATCCCCAACAGCCTCGACACCTCAACCTGCCGCTCCTCCTCCTCCTCCTCCTCCTCCTCCTCCTCCTTTCCAAAAACCCCGACCACGTCTCTCTGTCCGAGCCGTTGACCATCAGAGCCTTCAATGCCCTGGCAGCCTCTTCCCCGAATCGCCTTCGCCGTCGCGACATACCCCTTTGCCGCCTCGGGCCCGGCCGACCTCCCCCTAGAGCTTGGCGATGAGCTGTACATAATCGAGGAGACCACCGACGGCAACTGGCTGCGCGGCTATCTGGTCGCCCCGCCCAGTCTGCTGGCCGGACTGACTTCCGTCAAGGGCCAGACCCTCGAGGCCCGCGTCTTCAGCGGCATCTTTCCCCGGAGCTGCGTCGAGGTGCGCGAGGTGCTGGGCGAGGCCGACGACACAGACGACGCCGACGATGCCGCCAGCGATGATGCTGCCACCGCCGGCGAGACTCATTTCGGAAGCGACTCGGGCAAGAGCGGCCTGACCCCGACTGCTGTCGACATACCAAAGGCGATACAACGTCACAAGTCGTTTGGAAACCCCAGAGAACCCAGACCCAACAGGACAGGGACAGGAGGACCCAAGGGCCGTACTCCCCTCCAGGAGCTTCCCAATGGCACCCGCGGCCGTCTCTCCATCCCCGTCAAGCGAGACCCCGACGCACCTCGCCCTGCCGCCCCCGTACCCATGCTCAAGATTGGCGACGAAACTCCCACCTCCGCCGCCGAACCCCTCATCGATGAAATCGCCAGCTGCCTGCGCGAATGGCACTCGACCAATCTGCACGGCCTGCTCCTGTCCAGGCAATACCCGCGCCTCGACAAGCTGTCGCAGCTCATCCACACACTAAACCTGAGTCGTCAACAGTTCCTCCACAACGTCCTCACGAGGCATGAATACCAAAAGCTGCGCGAAAAGACGGTGTGGGACCTGGTGCGCGTCAACAAGCTCTGTGGTGGAGAGGTCGTCGTCCGCGACCCTGCAGACCGTGGACGCGTGCTGACGGGCGACGACTCGGTGGTCGACGTCACAAGACTGCAGTCCGTCATGAGCGTCCTCGACGAACCTCCCCATCCCGCCGTCGAACCTACAGCTCTCCACCACCTGCTCTTCGACGTCAAGGGCTTTGCCGGCGCGTCGGCCGAAGAGACGTCGCTGGTCGCCTGCTTGGTGGCCAAGCCCGTTGGAGGCAAGGTAACCACGCTGACCGAATGCTTCATCATCGAGATACCCCCCGGCGGCACCATAGGCAGCCTGGCGAAATCGGGCCAGACAAGAACGATATTCTCCGACCTCTCTTCGCAGGACATCGGCGATGGCGCGTCGGCTGACACGGAGCTGTATCTCGTTGTTAAGGTACGATCCGGCCAGCAAATCATTGCCAGCGGGAAGCCCGAGTCTCGTTCCGGCGCCAAGTCGCAGGGCAATGGATATTCCAAAGATCCCGCCAAGCCTCCGTCTGCCGGTAGCGGCAAGCCTTCTAGAAGAAGTCTCATGTGGGGGTCCAAGAGCGGTCGTTCTGCCTTCTCCAGAGGAAATGCCACGCCAAAGCTCGACTCTCTGACGGAGCAACCCGAAGGCCGTCTGTCAACGCAAGACGATGGCCAAGAGAGCGCGCCGCCTCCCAGCACCGCCGGCTCGAGGCACCGAGCCTCTTTTGATGCCGGTGCCGGCTTCCTGATGGCGGAACGGACTGTTGGCGTCGGCGTTCTCAAGCTCAACTCTTTGATGAAGCAGGACGAAGAGGTTGAACAGGTCTTGAGCATCTGGTCAGCCTCGCTGACGCCGCCGGCGGAGAAACAGACCCTTAGCGAGGAGTGGGACGGTCTCATCCGAGATATGCTGGACAGCAAGAGCGGCCATTACGAGAAGTCGCGCCGGACCGAGCGGGTACAAGTGCACCTCCGGTCCTTCAACCACCCGGACGTGGATGAGCTGGTCAAGACAACGCCGACGCTGCTTGCTGGCGTCCGGAAGACGAACAAGATGGGGTTCTCGGGCGCACCTACCAAGGCCAGATCGGATATCTACGTCACCCTCGACTCTGCTGCCCTTTCGAAGCACAACCTCCTGTCCAGATATGCGGGGAGCCCAACCACGCTCGCGAGCAGCGTGCAAGGAAACAATCTGCAAGTCACGCTCGAGGTACGGCGGACAGACGGCGAAAAGATCCCCAACTGCATCTTTTCTTCGTCCAACACGGAAGGCATCACCACCTGGAAGTCTGTGGCGGTCGAGAGAGGGGAACACTGGAGCCAGACCGTCCGACTCGCCGTTTCGCCACAGGATGTCTTCACCTCGCACCTCGTCATGTTTCTGTCCGACATGCCCAACCCCCCATTCGCGGTTGCTCACATGCCGTTGTGGAACCAGGAGGCTTTTGTCCGGGACGGCACGCATGCCCTGCTGCTGTACAAGGCTGACGAGTTCACATCCACCGCTCAAGCTGGGCCGTCCGGCAGAGGGGGCTATCTCTCCCTGCAGTGGAGTGCGAGAGGAAACGACGACCATTCGGCCGAAGTGACGGGCCCCCAGGCCGTCCTGCGAGTCGACACTTACCTGTGCAGCACCCGCTTTTCCCAGGACCGCGTCGTCCTGGGTCTGCTCAAGTGGAAAGAGGCGGCCAAAGAAGACATCCCCACGCTCCTGAAACACCTCATTTTCGTGCCAGAGATTGAGGTGGTCAAGCTTCTCAGCGACGTGCTCGACGCACTCTTTGGCGTGCTTGTCGAGTACTCGGGCAACGACGAACTCGAGGACCTCGTCTTCACGGCCTTGGTCAGGGTCCTGGGCATCGTGCACGACAGGCGATTCAACCTCGGCCCCCTCGTCGACCACTACGCAGAGAACCGCTTCAACTACCCCTTCGCCACGGCCTGCCTCGTCAGGTCCTTCACCCGACTGCTCGAAAAGCCCACAGAACCAACGACGTCGCGCAAGCTCCGGTCCACGTTCAAGGTCGTGCGACACATCCTCAAGTTCATCACGCACGCTCGCGGCCAGCAGCAGGCCAAGGAAGCCGGAATAGGCATCACGAATTCCCACTCGGCCCCCGGCTTCACCCGCGAGTTGAGGAACATCTTCAAGGCCCTGGACGCCATGATGCGCAACCACGCCCCCGTCCTCGTCGGAAGCCAGACCCTGGCCGTCCAGCATTTCCACACATGGCTGCCCGAGCTGACGGGCCTCTTGTCGACCGAGGAGATTCTCCACATCGCCATCGACTTCCTCGACTCCTGCGCCGACGTCAAGGGCAAGCTGGTGCTGTACAAGCTCGTGCTCATCATCAACTACTCCAAGCTCGACATCTTCTCGCATCCCGATCAGAAATCGGCCCTCACTGCTAACACGGTCCGGTGGATTGCCCCTCACTGGGGCCACACCGAAGCCGTTACCGACTCCTGGAAGGAACAGGTCCGCCTCTGCTGCTCCATCCTCGCCGGCCAGATCGACAACCTCGGTCCCGAGATCCCCGACTACCTCCCCAAGATCATCGACTCGTACATATCCATTGTGGCCGTTCCGGCCAGGCCCCGCAACCGTCTTTCGCTCCTCTTCCCGACTTCGTACCCCTTTCCATCCAAGCCCATCAGCGACGAGTGCAACTTTGACGAGGCGTTGGTCGAGCTTTCCGCAATCCTCTCAGCCATTTCGAACTCACCAAGCGGTATGCAATTAGAGTTAATCGAGGGCGACCTGACTTCGTTGCTGGAGAACACCCTTCGCGTGCATATGAGCATTTTGACGGGCGAGGCTTTCCCGCCCGAATGGCTCAGCGTACACATTTACCACCACAAGTCCACCATGAAGACACTACAGTACTTGTCAAGCATCCTGCTCGAATCGTTTTTGCCCCATCCCGACGACGCCGAGAACTTCAACACCGAACTCTGGAAGATGTTCTTCACGACCATGCTCAAGCTCGTCGGTAGCCCCTCCCTGGCTCTCGAGACCTTTCCGGAACAGAAGCGCAGGGCCGTGTGGAAAATCGCCGGCGACGTCAGAGAGCACGGCGCCGAACTCCTCAGACGCACTTGGGAGGCCATTGGCTGGGAGACGAGCAACGATGAGCGGGAGCGTTACAACTTGTCCAAGATGGGCGGATACCAGGTTCAATATGTCCCCACCCTGGTCGCCCCCATCGTCGAGCTTTGTCTTAGTGTGCACCAAGGCCTGCGACGAATGGCGGTGGAGGTGTTGCAGACCATGATCGTCAGCGAATGGACCCTGAGCGAGGACCTGTCCGTCATCCAGACCGAGATGATTGACAGCCTCGACCAGTACTTCAAGTCGAAGCCCTTGACCGAGAGCATCCTGCAAAAACTCTTCATCGGCGAAGTCCTGGAGCGTTTCGCGCCGCTGGCGACTGGCCCCGATGAGGCACTCCACGCAGCGATTTGCGAGCTGATGGGCACCGTCAACGAGTTCCTCGACCTCCTCGTGGCTGTCCACAGCAACGACAACTCGAGCGAGGCGTCGCATCTCATCAACCGACTGCGGCTGATGGAATTCCTCCGTGATATGCAGAAGGAAGACATCTTCATCAGATACGTACACCAGCTGGCTGCCCTCCAAGGCGAAGCAAGGAACCATTGCGAAGCTGGTCTGGCGCTGCGGCTGCACGCCGACCTCTACGACTGGGATCCCACAAAGCAGGTTCCCGCTCTGAGCGACCCCGAGTTCCCGGTGCAGACGGCCTTTGAACGCAAGGAACGCATCTATTTCGACATGATCAAGCATTTCGAGGAGGGCGAGGCTTGGACCAGCGCCCTGGCAGCCTACCGGGAGCTGCGTACCCAGTACGAGAGCAACGTCTTTGACTTTGCCAAGCTTGCCAGGACCGAGCGAGCCATTGCTACCGTCTACGAGACCATCTCCAAGAGCGACAGGTTGGTACCGAAGTACTTCAAGGTCGTCTACAAGGGGCTCGGGTTCCCCTCCAGTCTTCGCGATAAAGAGTTCGTTTACGAAGGATCCCCGACAGAGCGCGCTTCGGCCTTCACAGACCGCATGCAGGAGCTATACCCGTCTGCTCAGATCGTGACGGGCGGCGACGTTGATGATGTGGAGGGGCAGTTCCTCGTCGTTTCCGCCATCACCCCCCATCGCGACCTGACGCACCACGTCTTCCAGCGCGCCCGCGTCCCGCAGGTCATCCGCGACTACCTGCTCTCGGCCAACCCTCAGAGCTTCTCCGTATCGTCCAAGCGCAACACGTCCGGGCCCGTCAAGGAGCACCACGCGGAGAAGATCGTCTTCACGACGGCCGACCCGTTCCCGACGATCCTTCGACGCAGTGAGATCGTCTACACGGACGAAATCAAGCTCGGCGCCCGCGAGACGGGCCTGGAACGCATCGTCAGGAAGACGCAGGAGATGGCCATCATCGAGAAGCGAGTCGCCGAGGGCGACGAAGAGAACGCGCAACTGCTGATGGATGCTGTGAGCGTCTCGGTCAACCCCGATTCTGACAATAGCGTTGCGTGCTACCGCCAGCTCCTCCCAGCCCCTCCGGGTGAAGACGACGAGGAGGAAGAAGAGGTCCGCTTTGACCCGCAAGACAATGCCATCAAGATGGCGCTTGTCGACCACGCAATCATGATCAAGCGATGCCTGGCAACCTTTGCGAAAAGTTCGAATGAAGTCCTCAACCGAAGACACGAGGAACTACGACAATGTAAGTGTTTTTTTTTCTTTCTTTCACTCCCCTTCACCCTATTCGCCGACTCTGCAAGTAAGTCCGTTCTGACCGATTTCAGACTTCGAAAGCACCTTTGCACCCGAAATCGCCCTCTTTGCGCCCCAACAGCCCACTCGCGATTTTACCATGGTGCAGCCCTGGCGAAGATCATCGCCGTCGACAGAACAAGGATCTCCCCTACCGCAGAGCACCGATGCTGCCACGGACAACGTTGTTGTCGCCGAACAAGTTTCGACCGTTCAGCCCATCGCCATCCGTCAGGGCCGCGGTACGCGTCTGAGCTTCCTGGGAGGTCGTAAGAAGCACTCCCCGGGGCAGCAACAGACCACCAGTAACTCCTCGGCCAGCGGCGATGCGGAGGATGCAGCGAGCAGCCAAAACAGCAGAAGCGTCAGCAGGGCCCAAGAGACATCTAGCCGGCTGAGTTTCTTCCGGGCGCCTTCTTCAGACGGGGCGCGTGTCAATGGCAGCATCGATGCTGCTAGCGAGTGGGTGACGGACTCGGGCGGCCGGGAAAGCTCAGACGCGGGCTTCAATCTGACGGAAAAGGAGCGCGAGTACAGGGACGAGCGTCTAGCCGACGACCCCATCGTCATTAAACGAAGCAGTGTGAGGAAGAGACTCAGCCTGCTGAAACTGACCAAGAAGTCACATAAGAACGGCGGTCTGATGGGAAGCGTGCACGAGGAATAGGATTTCACGGCAGCGGCAGAGAAGCTCGGCTACATGAACAAGATAACAGGGGAGTGGCAATATCCGGTGTCGTGACGACGACTCTGGTGAAAGGGGGATCAAACTGATGCTCGAACCGAGAACCGAGTATCGGCCTACATACCTTTTTTCTTCCATTTTGGTAGCCTCTCGCGGAACCGGGCTGGGAGAGTCCCAGGATGTTTCTCGGGCACTTCTTTTTCTTCATTTGTTTTTATTTTTCCCTCTCTTTTTTTTTTTTGTGTGTGTGTGGTTTGCACAAATAAGCGTATGGCAGGACGGGAGGCGACGGTGTTCTGGATATGTATTTGTAGGATCCCCCCCTCATCTGCACGACTCCTGGGCGCGGCAGATGCAGCTTCATTTTCACTTCAGGTTCTCTTCGTGAATAATACTTGGTCTTCCACCATGCATGCGCGTGTGGAAGCCTGAAACAGGGTGTGCGGAGTCGGGTTAGTTGTGCTCTGTGACGGTGCTGTTTAATGTGTACCCCGTGTCACCCTCAACCCTGGACATTCGTCGCTTTATGCGGCTGTGTAGTAAGAGGGCGACGGCTAGGGGTTCGAGGTGGTGGGAGGTTTATACCGACGGGTATGCAACTGGGACATGTCCTACGGATAAGGGGGAGGAGGAGGAGGAGGAGGAGGACGACGACGACATGACAAGGGGAAGGGAAAGGACGCGACTGGGCGGCGGGGAGGTAGCATGGCTCTCTGGATCCGGCGTCCGGCGGCGAGGCTACCCGGTGGCCGGGGAGGCTTCACCGGAGCTGGGATACCGTCGGTGGACATGTGTGTGAGGGGGGCTACGGTCCCGTTTACGGCCGACGACAAGAGTTTGTAACCATGAGCTTTTGAAAAGAAAAGAAAAAAGGTGACGTTCCCGTCATCGGTCGAGCGCGTAAGTAGGGGTTATAAAAGCTTGATTTCCACCCAGTGTAGCTACGCGGTTGTTATTTATAGCCCAAACGCGGTGGTTTTTTTATCCCTCTCCGTGTCGACTGCCGCCAGTGTAAAATAACGACATGATACGACTATAAAGTGAAACCCGCCAGTGACGCCAGAGGAAATGCATTAATGCGGCTCGATATATCAGGGGGGAAAAAGAAGAAGAGAAAGAAGAAGAAAAAGAAGAAGAAAAAAGCAAATGCTTAAAAACAGCCTTTCCGGAGGACAAGAGAAAAGAAAAGATATGTATATAGACCCAGAAACGACCAACCAATCCCCCCTCCCGACCCTCGCCGTGATAGAAACCCGTTGCGGTAGCCAGCAAAAAAAAAAAAAAAGGAAAAGAAAAAGAAAGAAAAAACCCGTCGTCTACGCGTAAATCAGAATCCGCCATCGTCGTGGAACATGAAAGTGGCAATGGGCCCAGCACCGCACGCCTCCCTCTTCCTCTTGGTTTTCACCCGTCCGGATAGATAATAGCCCTTTGAAAGAACCCCCCCTCACTTCCGGATCGCGGACCAGACCCCGACGAGGCCGGCAATGGGCCACGCCACGGCGACCCTGTCCCTGAGGGACTTCCTCGCCCGCTCCGCGGCCGCGTCGACGGCGACCTTGTCGTACACGGTCGGCAGGCTGGCGGCGCCGTAGCGCTCGCGCAGCCCCGCGTACGAGGCCCTGTCGTACACGTCCCAGAACTCCTTCTCGGTGTAGTAGGCGTGGGAGTAGAGGACCTTGCGGCCGCCGAGCTCGGCCAGCCGGGCCTCGAGGTCGCGGTTCTGGCGGACGAAGCGGTCGATCCTGCTGGACCCGGGGCCCCAGACGCCGACGTTGAGCATGGGTTGGGGCCGGGGCGGCGGCGGCGGCGACGACGACGACTGCGACGGGGGCTCCGCCGAGGTGCAGCAGTAGGGGTGGAAGGTCGCCGGGGCGGCGGCGACGTCGTAGGCGCGCAGCGGGCACAGCCAGAGCGGCCAGATGTCGAGCTCGTCGGCGACGTAGTCGACGAGGTCGCCGACCGTGGCGTAGGGCAGCGCGAGGTCGTGGACGAGGTAGCGGAAGGTCATGCGGCCGCCGCCGCCGAGGCCGGCCCTGTAGAGGGCGCGCGAGCGCATGAGCCCGTCGGCGGCGCGGCGGGTGAGGCGGTTGAAGGGGACGAGGCCGAAGTACCTGAAGGCCAGCTCGCCCGTCCAGAAGGCGCCGCGGTCGTGGCGGAAGAGGTAGTCGCGCAGCGGCACGTAGTCCGGGGTGGGGGTGCCGTTGCGGACGCGCTTGCGGGCGTGCAGGTAGAACCAGGGGTCGCCGGCCCGGCCGAAGGTGCGCGGCCGCGCGCCGTCGGGCAGGTCGTCCGTCAGGTGGCCCGTGACGACGGCGGCGCTGGCGCGGGAGAAGAGGAACCCCTCGACGTAGTCGTTGCGGGCGAGGCCCGTCTCGCGGCGGACGGCGGCGACGGCCTCGGGGACGGTCGGGTACGAGTGGTAGCCGACCTCGACGTAGCGCGCGGCCGGGACGAGGCGGACGTCGAGCCTGGTGACGACGCCGAGGGTGCCGAGGGCGCCGGCGGCGCCGCGGAAGAGGTCCGGGTTGACGGCGTCCGAGGCCTCGACGACGGTGCCGTCGGCGAGGACGACCTCGACGGCGCGGACCGTCTCGTCGAAGTAGCCGTGGCGGAAGGAGCTGCTCTCGCCGGCGGAGCCGGCGAAGCCGCCGCCGACGGTGATGCCGGGGAACTCCATGACGACGGGGGGCACGAGGCCGACGGCGAGGGCGGCGTCGACGAGGCGGTCCATGGGCACGCCGGGCTCGACGACGGCGACGGCGGCCGCGGCGTCAACGCGGAGCACGCGGCGGAGGGCGCTGATGTCGACGACGCGCTGGCCGTGGGGGGGCCGGGTGCTGCTGGTGGAGCCGTGGAAGATGCGGAAGGGCTCCCGGCGCGAGTGCATGTCCCTGACGACCTCGGCGATGCGCCTGACCGCCTTGTCGTGGTCGTCGTCGTCCATTCTGACGTGGATCTGTCTCTCTCTCTCTCGCTCTCTCCTCTGCAGGTCTGGGGCAGGGCCGTTCTGCTGGAGATGATCTCACTCTGGGCCGGGGGTCTGAGAATGGAGGGGGGAGGCGGTGGGAGG
>MU843222.1:0-13323 GCA_030867305.1 Colletotrichum zoysiae | reverse complement strand
CCCCCCCCAAAACCGCGAGAATGGCTTCCGCAGAGCTCTCCTCCAAGAAGCGAAAGCGCGCCGAGGCCACGGCCGCCTCCGCGGACGACGCCGTGACCAAGAAGTCCAAATCCGACAAGAAGGACAAGAAGGACAAGAAGGACAAGAAGGACAAGAAGGACAAGAAGGACAAGAAGGCGGCCGACGACGAGACCGCTGCTGAGCCTACGACCGAGTTCATCCCCCTCGAGGAATCCAAGGCCGAGAAGAAGGAGCGCAAGCGCAAGGAGAAGGAGGCCCGTAAGGCGGCCGAGGCCTCCTCGGCGGAAGACGCGGCCGACTCCTCCGCCATGGACGTCGACCCCCCCGCCGCCGCCGCGAAGGCGGAGGAGGGCTCCAAGAAGGAGAAGAAGAGCAAAAAGTCCAAGCCCGCCGCGGTGGACGACGAAGACAAGACGGAAAAGAAGGAGGACAAGGACAAGTCGGAAAAGAAGCAGAAAAAGGACAAGAAGGAGAAGAAGAAGAAGGAAAAGGAGGCCGATGGCGACGCCGCCCCCGCCCCCGCCACCGTCGAAGAGAACAAGCCCGACAAGTCGGAAAAGAAGTCCAAGAAGTCGAAGAAGTCCAAGGACGACCAGGCTGCCGAACCAGCTGCGGCAGCCACCGGCGGCGAGGAAGAGGCCTCCGCCGAAGGAGCCAAGAGGGAGAAGTACATTGTCTTTGTCGGTAAGTTCTTGCTGTCCCTCCCCCTTCCTCTCGTTCCCCTGCTCCGGTCTACGGTTCAAGACTGCCCCGAGACCCGTCGTCGCCTCTCCCGATACTGATACACGATCGATGGCGACCCAGGTAACCTCCCCTACACGGCCAACAAGGAGTCCATCATGGCGCACTTCGCCGCCTACAAGCCCACCACCGTCCGCTGCCTCCACAAGGACGGCAACCCCAACGTCTGCCGCGGCATCGCCTTCCTCGAGTTCTCCAACGGCTCCAACATGCGCACCTGCCTCGACAAGATGCACCATACCGAGTTCGACGACGGCCTGTCGCCCGCGCGCCGGATTAATCTCGAGCTTTCGTATGTCCCCCCTCTCCCGATGCCCTTCCCAGACTCGCTCCTCAAAACACCCCCTTCCAACTCCGTACCCCTCCCCCGGAAGGAAAAGAAAAAAAGGCATGCTAACAAATCCACCCAGTGCCGGCGGTGGCGGCAAGAGCAAGTTCCGCAAGGAAAAGATCAAGGAACGCAACGTCCACCTCGACGAGAACCGCGCCAAGCGCATGCAAAAGGAGGAGGAGTACAAGAAGCAGCGGGCGGCTCAGGGCGGGGTGAATTCGCAGCAGGACAGCATCCACCCGAGCCGCCTGGCCATGATGTATCAGTAGACAGACTCACGGGGGGGTTTTCCCCCCCTCGCATTCCGTGGAGATTTTTTGGTCGGGGTTTCGGGCCTGGGGAGCTTGACTTGGGCTTGTTCAATCTTGGATACACCAAGTGTTGTGTGTGTGGTATAGACAGGCTAATGCAGTCTCACTGGACGGACCAAGACCAGGTCTCATGTTAGATACCCAGGGATATTTGCAGTAAAAAGTCAATTCTCAAGGCGAAGCTCGTATCCCGTCCTAGCCTACTGTCTAGTTTCCTCCATGATAAAAAAAAAGTAGTGTCTTTGTGAGAGTGAGTACTATCTACAGAAAACTCGGGATATCCTTGTGTAATGAGATGCAAAGCTTGCCTGCTACCAACGTCCATTCTCCCCCCTTGCAGTTATCATCTTCATTCTTTTCCCAGGCAGAAGAGAAAGAGAGAAGCAACAACAAAGCATATTCCATTCGTCACACCGCCGCAATGTATCTGTGATACAAGGCCGTGTCTGTAACAAGGCCAGGCATGGGAGGTGAGCAAAATTGAATATTTGGGGTCGTTGCGATCTTCGCAGGATGAGCTGAGCTGGGCTCTCTGCAGAGTTTGCCTCCGAAAGTAGTGTCGTTCTTTGAGATAAGCGCGAGGCACAGAGACGTGCAACATGGTCGAGTCTTGACGCACAGGTAGCGAAGAACTGGTAGTGTAATACACCTCTTGACGCCGTTTCCAATATTAACCTGCAACGCTTAAGATCATTCAAACGCATTTACAAAATCGTGCACTTGGACTTCTTCTTCTGCTGGACAACAGGTCGGGGGTTCAAGACGGCGCTAGAGCCCTGTCAGCTGAAAATCTCCCACCCGTGGCATCCAACAATCTTACCGAATGGCCTCATCAAAAACACTCTTGAGATTCCTCTGTGTCAGAGCAGAGCATTCGAGGTACTTGTGCGCCTTGATCTCCTTGGCGCAGATCAGGGCCTGGTCGTACGAGACGGGCTCCATACGCTTTTGGCGGAGCGACTCGAGGGTGTTGGGGTCCTCTCTCAAATCGAGCTTGGTACCGACAAGAATGATGGGAATGTTTGGTGCATGGTGATCGATCTCGGGGTACCACTGCGCATCGTTAGTGCTGATTTCCCATGTGGTGAGACTGCAGGTCGGCATACCTTGGCCTTGACGTTGTCAAATGATGGCGGGCTGACAATGGAGAAGCAAATAAGGAAGACATCGGTCTGGGGGTAAGAAAGAGGTCGCAGTCTGTCGTAATCCTCCTGACCGGCAGTATCCCAAAGTCCCAAGCTAATCGGCTTTCCGTCGACCATCACACTCGCCGAGTAGTTGTCGAAGCTAGAAACAGGTCAGACTGGGCCTAGCACGATATGCGGACGCTGGCTCCAGTACTTACACAGTAGGGATGTACTCGCCGGGGAAGGCGTTCGTTGTGTAGGAAATCAGCAAGCATGTCTGCGAGACACGTCAGTCACAAGACGTGGAAGGACATCGTTTCGAATGAGGTCTTACCTTCCCGACAGCACCGTCACCTGTCACCACACACTGCGAGACGAAGCCTGTTAGCATTTGTGTTCCATCCCACCCAAGTCGGGATGATAGCGACGGCCGGCGCGACGCACCTTCAAGGACTGGACTCCTGGTTGAGCCATTGCTGTAGTATTCTAGGGCGGCGATGTGTGAAGTTGGATTCCACGACAGTTGTAAGCGCGAATAGAGTTCGCGGGTTAGGAGAAGCGGCGTCGGATTGGTTATCGATGCGAGAGGGGAGTCTGGGAGATCAAGTGCGACACGAGGTTGCTGAGTGGGAGAGACAGGGGGAAACGGCGAGCGATTCTCTGGCGGCGATCACTCGGGATGTTTTAGTGGTCCTGAGGGCTCGCAATTACGGATGGCGGCGTAGAGCGCTTTGGTATAGAGTATAGTATGATTGATTGTAGGAAGCGGATGGCCTGGGAGTCGTGGCGTGGCGTGTCGTGTTGTGTGGAACAGAACGGGCGATGACAGGATTCAGGTAGCAAGAGCAGACGAGACAATGGAGGAGCGGTCGGAAGGACGAATGGTCTCTCTCTGCGTATCTGTTCGACGGCAAGGTCAGGTCGGGTAGAACAAAGCGATAGGTTGAGGTCAGATCAGGTACGAACGGGTGGTAGAGCAGAGCAGAGCAGAGCAAAGCAGAGCAGAGCAGAGTTGGAGTGGCAGAAAACGAAGCAGGCAACTGCGCGGCAGTAGCAAAAGACAGTTGCGGAGTCTAAGCTCTGGTCGGTTCCTGTGGCTGCATAAAGAGTCGAGGTCAGAAATGTTTTGACACAGCGGAAGGGATTAGTGCCGCAGGAGGTGAAGCTGGAAGGGTGATAACGGTACCCTGTATATCTAACCTTCTTCTCAGGCAAAGTGGGGATGGGGGCAATTGGGAAACCTGAGGGAATGGAAGTGGAGGGGGGGTCGGGGTGGTCAGGGCAGAGGCGGTTTAGAGTCGCAGAGAGAGAGAGAGAGAGAGCGGTAGAGTCGCTGTAAGGAGCAGGGTACGGCGAGGCAAGGAGAGGTACCTTGTTGTAGGTTGGTTGGTAGGTAGGTAGGTAGGTATGATAGGTAGTTATCCGTACAACAGGCCAAAGGCAGAGAGACACACACAGACGGACAGGCGGACAGGCGGACAGGCGGACAGGCGGACAGGGTAGGGCAAGGGGATGTCGACAGGACGGGGGGGGTTGGGTGGTGTTAAAGTGGTTGGTGGTGGGAGAGGAGGAGGACACAACACACTCACCAGGATGATACGATGGATGTGCTTATGGAAAGGCGAAGGAATTCGGTATCTGGATGTGCTGAATAAAAGCGCCCAACCACAGACAGCAAGCTGGTGGTTAATGAAGAAGAGAGGATCTGGAGTTTGTGATCTAGACAAAGTCGGAAAAGCCGGGCAGGCAGTTGTGGTGGTGGTGGTGGTGGTGGCAGAGCGGTGGGAGCAAATGGGGAACAGACGCACGCTGCTTCAAGAGTGGTGGATGGGCACGGAGAGAGATGGCGGTGGATGGTTAGACGACGCACGGAGAGGACGAGGGAGGGAAGGAGGGAGGGGAAGAGGTGCGGTACGGTGCGATACAGAACATAGGCGAGGCAATGTACCTTCTTCTGTGTGTGTGTGTGTGTGAGTGTATGGGCCAATGTACAGTACCTAACTACCTAACACGCGGTATGGGATTGGGGGGGCGAGGAGTACGATGTACATAGGAGGGAAAGGGGAGGGAGGGGATGGGAGGCAAGAAGAAGGGGGGTGATGGATGGCACGTCCCGGCGTGCGGTCTGGCCTGCGCGATGCAATGCGATGCGCTGAGGTGCAGTGTGCAGTGTGCAGTGCGTTGCGTCGCGGGCAGCAAGGAGCTCCTGGCTGCAACAGTTTCGGCGTCGACGCGCTTGACCTTGCCTTGTGTGCTCGCTGCCCCCAATTGGAAGCAGACTACGGATACCTAGGTAATTAACTTGCTGGTCCGGACAGTGGGAGTTTGTTTTGGTGAGCCTACGTAGATAGGTACTGAGGTAGGTACCTAGGTACATACAATACCATTCAGCCTACAGGTAGGTATGTAAGTACGTACGATACGCCAATGAGCATACATACATACGTACATACAGTGCAGCAAGCAAGGCCTCGAGCGGTTGCGAGACCAGGACGGGATGGAGTGGGCGGATGGATGCAATGCGAGGCGACGAGGATGAGACTACGTACTCTGTAGTACTGTACTGTACTATACATATGTACCTAATCCGTCAGGCGCGCGAGGATATGCCACATAGATATCTTCTACCTACATAAGCCGTATAGCTATATATCCGGGGGGATACAGTACGTACTTGGTGTCTGGATACGTGCGAATCTACCCACCTACCTACCTACCTACCTACCTGTAGGTACCACCCAGGCTGGTACGTGAGCATCGCACAAGGTACACTAGCCAGGGGATGGACATTCATCCATTCGGTTTATACAGAATAGAGCACGAAGTAGTACCTACGCATATCCGTACTGCACCACGTTTGACGGTGTGGGAAGACACACAGATGGACGACGGGTTCAGAGGAGGCTGGCTAGCTGGCTGGCTAGCCGGCTGGGATAGGATAGGATAGGAAAGGAGGACAAGCTGGATTGGGTGGTGAAGACCCGGCAGGCGGGCACGGTGCAGGCTACCAGGTAGGTAGTCGAATGCTGGTACCTAGGTATCTGAATGCTGCGAATGGGTGTGCTTGTTTGGACTGTGGGTGGTTGAATGTGGATGTGGATGGCAGCACTAGGGGTAGGTGTGACATGGGGAATGAACCTTGGAAGCGAGCGTCTGGAAACACCCACGACGGCCGAACAAAGTCGTCAACATCGGTCAGTCTGAGAGGAGAGACGGCAGTGCACGCATGCAAGGACGGTTGGAAGACGACGAGAAGAAGAAGAAGAAGAAGAAGAAGAGGGGGGAAAAGAGAGAAAATAAGAAAGAAAGAAAATAAAAGGGGAGAAAAAAAAATGCCCGAGACTGGACTGGTACTGAATCTTGACGGATGAATGTGTGTGTGTGTGTGTGTGTTTGTGTGTGTGTGTGTGCGTGTGTGTGTGTTTTGTTGTCTGTAGTTGTGGTTGTGGCTCTGGAGGTCCGTGCCGACTTCAGTTCCAGTGTCGGCGGTTGGTATTCGTTCGTAGACGTTCCGGGGAGTGAGGAGGTACCTCGGGGTATGTACACAGTACGGTACAGGTAGGTCAGGCCGTTTGAAAAGCCACAATGACAATGACATGCTACCTATGTGGTGATGTATGTGTCTTGCGGGAAGGAAGGAGCCAGCCAAACTCTTCCTGCCCCGAGCGAGCGAGCGAGTTACATGAGATAGATAGCGTCAGAGGCGGGCAGCAAATCTTGACTCTCACTCAACCTCTCAACTGAATACGATACGTACATACATACGACTTGCAACGAATGAATGGATGAATGAGTAAATAAATGATTGGTCCGTCCACATGGTTGGTGTCGAAAGGGTCGTGTTGGTGTCGCGGAAACCCCAGCCGGAAACTCCAGCAGCCTCGACCAAGACGAGAGACCAATGACTGGTGCCGTCTCCGAGGAGCCAAGACTCTTCAGGCGCCAACGCAACGGCAAATACTAGGTAGGCTGATGGATGGCGCTTCCTCTTGAAATTGAGTGCCGCGGGAAGTCCGGCTTGACGTCGAACCGACGACGAGGCGCTTCGGTGCCGCCATTACCCAACGTTTGTTTCTCTTAGTTTACTAGGGATCTGATGTCCACAGGAGGGAACGAACTCTGCTGTTGATCAGTCTCTCGCATCTTGTTTCGGGCCTGCACTAGACTAAACTACACCACACTAAGGATACACTACACTACACCACACTACCATGGACATGGCACACACGACCGACGTGCACGCTCTTGTCTGCCTTTGTACGCAGTATGTACTGATACGTGCGAGGTGCTGATTATATGTGCGATGTACCGTAGGGAGGTATCAAGTTCACATCCATACGGCTACTACTAGATATAGATATAGTACATACCCACGGCAGCTAGGTAGGTAGGTAGGTAGGTAGGTACGCCACCCAGTTCTCAAGGTAAGGTTAGGTACCTTGCAGGCAGGTATGTAAGCAGCCGACCGACCATGCCATGCCATGCCATGCCATGCGCACGCAGTTCGCCATGAGCAGGAGGAGCTAAAAAGTAGAGTAGTGTGTGTCGTGCGCGCAGGGAGGGAGCTCTCACGTCGCCTCCTCGCCCCAGGGGAGGGGAGCCTGTCCTGGACAGAACCCCTGAAGAGCCCCATCTCAACGTTCAATGGTATGTAGGCAGTAATCATTGTCACCGATCGCCCATCCAACAGAATCTCACTTGGGCAATTTGATCAACCGGAGCGGCCACCTGTTCTGGGAGCAGGTGATTTGAGCGCCCCTCTCCTCCCCCCGTCTCGTCTCGTCTCTCCCCTTTCCGTTCCGTGGACAAGGCACGCGCACAGCTCCTTCCCTCCTCACTAGTTTGTCTACGGATGGATACATTTATACGGGATACATAGTAAGGCTCTTACATCGTACCTACCTACCCTACCCTAGGTAGGTAGTTATGTAAGGCATTCATTCTTCTGCACGTGGTAGGCATTCATTCATTCATTCATTCTTCCTTCCCCATCCGTCAACCGACATGCCCCCGTGGCTTCCCAGAAAACTAACGCTGCCTTCCATCTCTCTTCCACGGCACGAGATCGAAGGGAAAGAGACAGGGAGGTGCCGGCTGCAAAGTGGATACCATTTCTGAAAAGAGGGATAGCCCCCGCTCCGCCCGCCAGACACTAGGAGACTTTGCGAAACTTGCAGGGAGCTGGGCGCCAGCCATACTTGGTGTACCTACCTAGGTATCTGTCAATCGCAGCAATTTTACGCACTAGACCTCCTCTCCTCGTACAGAAGAGTTCTATAGTGTGTATTCGTACCTCAGTATTCGTACTCTCTCTCTCTCTCTCTCTCTCGACCCAGCTTTCTGATGACTCGGGTCCCCTTTGTTTCTCTTCTGTCCGTCTCCATCGCCATCGTCAACCTCCAGTCCCGTCTCGTCTGGCTGTCCTTGTGGTTCGCCCGCACTCGCACCCACTTACCCACACACCCACCCACACACACACACACACACTCTCTCTCTCTCTATCTCTCTCTCTCTTCCTCTCTTGACCCAAGCGAGGAACAAAACGTCCGTCCCCCCTTTCGCCGCCCGCCCCAGAACGAAGGAAGGTTCAGGCGCCATTTGACGCACGTCTTGTAACAAGATTGCCTGCCCTTGGTGGAACACTCGAGGAACGTTTTGAAGCTCCTCAGTCTCGCCGTCCCACGTTTTCGAGGGATGCCTTGCTTGGCCTGGCCTGTCCTGCCCTGTCCTGCTCTGCCATGACCACTCGCCTTGGCCACCCACCACCCTCACCTCACTAACACCAGCCTCTTTACTCGTCCTTTGCCAACACAAGTCGTTCCCAAAGACTGAAACAGAGACTGACGAATCCCGAGTCGGAAAAGCACTCGGCGGTTCAACGACGACTCGGCACTTCACCATAGGTACTACATACAGTATCGATCCCACGACCTTGACATCAACCCATACACCCGGCCTCACCTCACCTCGACGGAGCCCAGCACCAACATTGAATCGACTCCATTCGATACCTGTCCTGGTCGTACGTAGTGTGCCTTCAGAGCTCTGTCTTATGTTTTCATCGGCAACTCCAATCATTTGCTGCTTAACAGACGCCGTCGTTCCCACCTTCCACCATGCCTCTCGGAGTCCATCCGACTGGCATCGACCACACCTCGTCTCCCACTTTTTTCTGATCTCCCTTACCCGTCTTGTCCCTTCCTTGTGGGACACCTCCTGTCAAATGGAAGAAACAGTCGTCAGATGACTGCTTTCCCGGGCCGTCGCCACTTATGATGCAGCCCCACGACGGCGGTTGCCTCGTGTTCCTGTGGAAGGGAGAAGCCAGAGAGGTATTAATCACCACGCTACATTGTACCGTTGGAGAGACATGGAAGTCTTCTCGAAACATTACTCGCTGTCACTTGTTTCCCATCGTGAATGAACCCGGCTGAACTTGTCACGAACCCGCACAGATCGCTTATTTGCACATGTAACTGCCCCAATGCGCCAGGCTATACAGTTTGATACTGCGGACGCCATCAAACTGCTCTGTTGGAGATTTTTATTTTATTTTATTGTGCTTTTTTAACATATCTTATTATTTTCTACGGAACCGGCGGCTGTACAGTCTCTGGCCCGTGATCCATCACTTGGTTCGGAGAGCTTGCTGCTGGGGATCACCGGATCTCCTTCTGGGACCGAGTTTGAGACTCGTCTCATTCCCTAGTAGAATCCCAGTCTTTTTGCTGTCGAATGTGTCGTGATTGGATATGTAGCAGGCCGCCCGCCTATGGAACATGGATTTCGCCCTCGTCCTTCGCTTGTAAACTGCAAGAGGCAGCATCCCTCAAAAATGCCATACCATATCGCCTTCGGAAACATCCGCCGGAACCTTCACCATTGACTGAACGCCTGGATAAAGTTCTCACGTGCAACGTCCCTGACATCATCCACAGCAACAAGCCAGCCCCGAATAATGACCTTGTTCGCCGCAGACCGATGAGGTGAAAGCGCAGAAACTTTCTGCGGCAGTTGGGTGTCATTGACGAACACCAACAAAGTCCGCGTTCTTCTTCCCACCTCTCGGATACTCGCGGCAACAGGGCTGTTCAACACTTGTCATGATCGATTCGGCAGCCCCAGACCAAGGCTTCGGATATGCCGAGAGCGGCAGCCTTACTGGCACAGCAGGCTCAAGCTGAGAGCCCTCCGAGTCGCCAACCGGTACTCTCCAACGAAAGACCGGCTAGTCAAGGCTCATTTCCACGAAGCACTCGTGAAGCATACAGTCGAAGTTTGAAAGTCCCGGATTAGCCTAGACCCCATCATCCGTTTCCTTATGGTCATCATATTCACCACAGCTTCAGCGAGAGCGATGGGCAGTAGGCAACGTAACCCACGCATCTGGCAGCTTCATTGTAGGCACCATGTGCTGGTATGTTGGACACAATAGCCCAGGGACGTCGACCATCGAGGGCTTGGGGCTGATGATCCCCGCGACGCCGGTAAGCAATACAAGTTTGCCAGAAACGCTTTGCGATATCTTGTTGTTTGCAAGTTGTAGGAAGCCTTTAGGACCAAGAAGGCGCTGCCGCGACCCCCCCCCCCCCCCCCGACAACGGCGTTGTGCTGCTTAACCGCTTCGGAATATTGTGTAACGAGAAACTATAACGGGCCTCTTGGGCAACTTCTGCTATCGATCATTTGCCTCGCCCACCGTATACAAGCTGAACTCGGGCACGCGGCATCGATGATGATGTCGGCTGCTATCAAGGAGGCCAAGCCTGACCGTCGAGTCTTGCCGAATAGAGTACACTTTATTAGGCTCTACAATGCGCCATCAAGCTTGATCCAGAAGCCGGATCCATGCAGGACGACATGCCACGGGGACTGAAGCTGAGAAACGAGTCAACCGAGTAGAGTTTCGGTAATCTCGCATGGCCAGGAGTCATCAGCCGTAGGGCTGAGCAGAAGCACATGGAGGGCATTTGATCTAGATTGACTTCTATATGCTGTCATGGAGGCCCTGAAGGGAGAACGGCCAATGTGGTGATGCTGAATCAAGTGTGTCCCTCAGACTCTTGCTCAGCAGCGGTATTGCATACTCTGGCCACTGGCCTGGCTCGAATCTGCCATGCCCTTGTAAACTTTTCAGGATGGAGATCGACCATGTCGGCGCTGACAACCGACTCACGAGCACGAGTCGGTGTTTGGGAATGACGTCGAAATGTATCTTGTCTAGCGTTGTGTAGGTAGGTACTGGACTCCGACGTTCAGACCACTAGGGACGCAAAGGGGGAGCTGAGCCCACCGCCTCTGCGACTCTGAACTTTCAAAACGGACTGCGCGATTTCCGCAAGGGAGTTTGTAGTCGAGTCAGTATTCGCCTCCCTCCCTCCCGCCCTTCCCTCTCTCGGGTAGCTCGCTGTCGCCAGATAAAGTTTGGAACGAGACATCAGCTGCTGTTCTGGAAACATGACCCTCCCTCCATCCAAGATGCTACACTAGACATGGCGCCTCCGCCCCTCTGCGAAGGGAAAGTGTAGTGTATATAGTGCTAGGTCATAGGTAGTTTTGGGCCCGGCAAAAAGGGGTTATCACAGCATGCCTCAAGGCACGGGGTTGGTATACACCCTATTGGAGAGCTGCTTTTGCTCTATTGTTTGAGTATGCTACCTTCTGTTTCAGCTGAAAATTACACTATAGACTTGAAGTTGATAAATGGGCTCTTGGATTATGAATATACTGATGAAATTGGCGATGCCAGCCTTGCGCAGCTTTTTGCTAGGCCCAAACTCACGACCTGGTACTTGTATGTAGGTAGGTAGGTAGGTAGCAGGTTTGGCAGTCGTGGGAATTGGTGAACCAGTTCCGCTGGGTGCCGATTGTGGAGCCGGAAAGGCGGGGCAGCTCGTATGGTCCGTGCGTCATCGATCCTATCCTCTGTTGACGACAACCGTCGCATGGCGTAATGTCGCGTCGAGCGTCGCGTCGTCCTGCACAGCTCCGAGATAGCGGGGGGAGTCTACACCGCGCCCACGACGGTCAATAAACTCCACTTCACCCGTGCTCCGGACTGCTCCTAATTGAACGAGCGTTGCTGCTCCGGCCCAATTGGTCCTGTACCTACACCTGTCGCGCGACAGCGCGGTGACACCCCATCCGCTTCGCAGCCTCTTACCGTTCGCGACGATTGATATCGAGTCGTCCGTGTCCCCAACACCACTTGGCCATGTCTTCACCACCCCTCCGCACCCCTCTCGCAGCTCGCCTCGCCGCGGCGGCGGGCGCAGGCGACGACGACGACCCTCTCTTCTCCCCCGCCCTTGATGCGACAGCGACCCCGTTCCGCGGCGCCCCCAACCTCGACCCTCCGTCAAGCCGCGCCTCCCTCCGCACGCCGTCCAACAACCCGCTTCGCAGCTCCCTCCGCAGCTCCGCTTACCGCGGCCTCTCAGCCTCGGGCCGCCGCTCCTTCACCGCGGCCACGACGCCGCACGCCCGCGCCGCCTACCGCACCATCGACGCCCGGCGCGCCGCGGCGCTGACCCCTGGCAAGAACAAGCGACGGGAGAGCTTCCGGCCGCGGCGTGAGTCGCTGCACGACATCCTCCGCGGGCTCAGCCGGGTCGTGAAGCACAACACGCAGCCCATCTCCTCGTCCTCGTCGCCGAGCGACCTGGGCTCGAGGGCGCCGAGCGCGAGCCTGCCGATCCGGACCGCCGACCGTCGCAGCCTGGCATACGGGGACGACGACGACGACGATGACGAGCTTCCCATCGATAGGCCAAGGTTGTCGTTACCTTTGGACGTCGACGACGACGACGACGATTTGGTGGCGCCCGAGCTGTCGCAGATTGACGAGAACGCGACGATTGAGTTCCCGAGAAGGGCGTATACGGATCAGCAGTCGCGCATGTCGATGGGGAGCGTGCGGCTGAGCGAATACAGGAACTACGACGAACTGGATGACGATGACGGCGACGGCGGGGAAGGCTACTTTCCAGGGTTCGAGGTCGGTGCGTTGGACGAGGAGGGCGGACGGGATCAAGAGGAGACGCTTGATAGGTGAGTGTCCCGCCTCCTCAGGAGCGACACGTCGAACACGTCTTCACATCAGAGGCGGCGGTTGCTGACGCGGCGGTAGCAGATCGGAGGACGAGACCCTTAGACGACAGACACTGGCGTCGGCGAGGGAAAGCGACTTCGGGTTCGAGGTGCCAGTGGATGCAGACAACCAGACCACCTTCATGATGGCGGTGGAAGGGCAGAGCTCGCCGGCGCGGCCGCTGCCGGAGTTCACGGACGAACAGCCGTCCCTCAACATCGCACCGGCCTACGACGAGCCGAACGCGCCCGCCGACGAGGAGGATGCCGGAGGCTTCGGGAACTCGTACTACGACCTGCGCAGCTCGACGCCGGCCGAGCCGGGCGAGGAGACGGGAGGGCTCGACGCCGGCGACGACGAAACCCACGCCAGCGCGCAGCAGCACCAGCGGCCGCGCAAGACCAAGACCGGCGTCAGACTGTCAAAGTACAACGTCGAGTACCCGTCTCTGCCACCGGCGGTAGTCAAGAGGCTGGCCAACACGTTTGCGCGGTCGAGCGGCGTCAGCAAGACCAAGATCGGACCGGAGGCGCTGGCCGAGATCCAGCGGGCGTCGGACTGGTTCTTTGAGCAGCTGGGCGACGACCTGTCGGCGTACGCGAGGCACGCGAAGCGAAAGACCATTGACGAGAGTGACATGCTCACTCTTATGCGGAGGTACGGTTCTTTCTTTTCTTTTTCTTTTTCTTGCCCCCCCCCCCC
>MU843221.1:0-13342 GCA_030867305.1 Colletotrichum zoysiae | reverse complement strand
GCAGGTAGGGTATGTAGGGGAGGGAACCCCCCCCCCTCCCTTGGTATGTTGGGCAGGGGAGATATAGTTTGAGCTTACCAGATGTCGCCCTCCAGCTATATAGTAGCCGTCTGCTCTGCCATTGTACATTCAAGACTGTTCCGACTAGCAACGCTTTGCGATTTTTGTCGACTTACACGCAACTCGTAGAACATAGACGACCACGCTAGAACACTCGAAACATGGGTAGCCTTCAACCGACCACGGAGGATGTGGCATACTGCACTGTAAGACGACCTGCACGGTGAGGGAGAAGCTTCGACTTACACGTATCCGAATAGCTGGTGACGAATGACGGCTATGTTGTCGGTAAGCATCATGTCCCAACCACACTCTGCTACCCTCTCCCGGCCGCCGACTTACACGAGCCCGAACTACAGCCGCAGCCGTCCTGGCCGAGTCCCTCAAGGCGACCGGCACGAAGATCCCGCGATGCGTCATCATCACGCCCGAGGCCATGTCAGAGGAGTCCATCGCCACGCTGCGCGGCCTCTTCGACCACGTCATCCCCGTCCCGCCCATGGCGGCCCTGACAACGACGAACCTCAACCTTATCGGCCGTCCGGACCTGCATGCCACCATGACCAAACTCCGGCTCTGGTCGCTCGCGCAGTTCCGCCGGGTGCTGTACCTCGACGCCGACACGCTCGTACTGTCGAACCTGGACCACGTCTTCGACCTGCCCGAGTCCGTCACCTTTGCCGCCTCGCCCGAGATCGGCTTCCCCGACTGCTTCAACAGCGGCGTCATGCTGCTGCGGCCCGACGCGGCGACGTACGCGGAGCTGACGGACTTCGCGACGCGGGTCGACTCGTTCGACGGCGGCGACCAGGGGCTGCTCAACGTCTTCTTCGGGGACGGCACAAAGAACCATCCGGCGACGGTGCTCATGCGGCAGCAGCAGCAGAAGAAGCGCGGGGACAAGAGCGCCGCCGAGGAGAGCAGCGGCGCCACCGAACGCAACTGGTTCCGGCTCAGCTTCACCTACAACATGGAGATGCACAGCGTGTACCGGTTCTACATCCCCGCGGCGCTGCGGTACAAGGACCAGCACAAGGTCCTGCACTTCATCGGCAAGGACAAGCCGTGGCACTTTGAGGGCGGCAGGGTGGACACGCCCGACGACGCGGGGGCCTACCAACGCTTCTACGCCGACATGGTGGGCAAGTGGTGGGAGACGAGGAGGTCCATAGCGACGGCGCTCTAATCTGCGAAGGTTTTCCGTTCTTGTTTTATTTATATCAAACGCAGCGGCGAGACGGCGCCGGCTTGCGGCACTTTGGCTGAGCCTGGGATCCCCTTTGAGGTTAAATATATTAAACGCTCCTGCATCAGGGGTCATAGTAAACCTTGATTTTTTTCTGAGTTCCCCTGTCCCTTGGGCCCAACCGAGGATCGTGTTCTTGAGGAGGCATGTCTCATGTTTCGAGAAGCCGGAGGCGGTGAGTTTGCACCCGGAGAGAGGGATTCAGCTTTCAGTGCGATGTGAATGAAGGGAAGGTAGGTAAGGTAGGTTGCGGAAACGGAGGTTAGGAGTGCGCTCCCGGTGGATGGCTCGGTAGGCGACTCGGTGGGGCAGAGGTCTCGGTCAGTGAACACAGGTAAATGCGCTAGTACAAACCGGGACTGTGGGGACCTGGGGACTGGCCCCCCCCTCCCCGATAAGATAAAAAAATTCGAGGGCCGGCTCCAAAGCAATCGAAGCAGTCCAGCAGCGCCCCCCCAAATTGCCATCGCCTCGTGCTTCAAAGGTTTGCAAAACCAAAACTCGAACCACCTCGTACGATTACTCCGCGCCCGATTCCCGTTGCGTTGAACCCCCCCTCCCCCTCCCGGAGTGACAGCGCCGCAAACACACACACACACGCACGATGGGTTCCGTCCTCCAGAAGAAGAAGCGCCGCTCCGGCCGCCAGAAGGTCAAGATGCCCAACCGGCCCAAGAAGCTCCTGAATCCGCTCGGCAACGACATCATCGCGAAGAACTGGTACGCCTGAACCCCCCTTAAACGACCGTCGGTCTCTGTTTCCAGGGCGCGCAAAAAAAAAAACCCCTACTTCCAGCTGTAGCTAACCACGGACCACCCACTCCCAGGAACAAGAAGGAGACCCTGACGCAGAACTACCGCCGCCTCGGCCTCACGGCGCGGCTCAAGGCCCCGACGGGCGGCGTCGAGAAGACGCTCTCCCAGGTCGGGTCGTCCGCCAAGGCCGGCGGCGGCGGCAGCAAGGCCCGCGACCCGCTCGCCATCGCCTCGGCCGAGGAGGCCGTCTTCGAGGAGGCCCGCGTCGAGCGCGACGCCGACGGCAAGATCGTCAGGATCCACTACGGCAGCGACAGGCGCAGCAACCCGCTCAACGACCCCCTGAACGCCCTCGAAAGCGACGCCGAGGACGGGTCGGGAGAGGAGGAGGAGGAGAAGGGGTGGGGCGGCATCGACGACGACGACGAGAGCCGGCCCGAGGTCATCCGCCTGCTCGAGAAGGAGGCCGCGCGGCCCACGGTCAAGAAGCCGCGGCACATGAGCCAGCAGGAGCGCGAGTGGCTCGAGAGGCTCGTGGCGAGGCACGGCGACGACGTCGCCGCCATGGCCCGCGACCGGAAGCTGAACCCCATGCAGCAGACCGAGGGCGACATCGCCCGCAGGATCAAGAGGCTGACAGGGAAGGCTTGATTGGGTGGCGGTGGTGGAGTCTAATACCCATGGGAGAAGAAAGAAGAAGAAGAAAAAAAATGGTCAAAAGATGGTTCTGAGGGGGGAAAGGAAGAAGACCAAGTCGCTTCGCCCCAGACAGGGCAACGTCGCATGTAAAAAGGAGGGGGTGCTTTTCAAAAAAGGAAACAAGAGAGCGCCAGGCTGCAGACGTTCCCGTCGCGTCTCCATTATCGAGAGGAGTTATGGCGTTTTAGACAATTCTGCATACTACAAAACACATGTTACACGTTCACGTCCACGACCAAAAAAATCCCCCCCTCCCATTAGTTATCCGCGCCTTATTCTTGACATTTGAACGTCACTTCATCAATTTTGATGTCTACCTATGGAGCTCATGCCTGGTATCGTTGCGATAGCCTCGGTACAAATGGGACGCCAACAACACCTCGTGATCCGGAAAGAAAATCCAAGCCATCTATATGAACACTGGGCGCAGTCCCTCAACCAAAAAAACAAAAAAAAGACTCAAAATGAAACTCTGTGGAGGGCCATGGCCCTGCCATCGCAGCCCCTCACTCGCTTGCCGAAAGGACGCTTCGTTCTAATGCAGGGTGCGGTCGTAGTTGGCAGTAGGGAACTGCGCCGGCCGGTCGTCGTCGTAGGCGGGCGCCGTGTACGGCTGTACCGGCGCAGGAGAGACGGAGGAGCCGGGGTGCTGGGAGTGATACTCGGTCTCGCTGTCGAACATGGCGCCGTTCTGGCGCGAGGGCAGGGAGCCGTAACGGTTGGGGTCGTCGTCCTCGGCGCCGTAGGCGGAAGAACCCCCGTAGCGGCTGTTGTAGCTGCCGCTGTTATACCCGCCAACGGGGGCGTTGGTTCCGCCGTAGAGGGTCGTGTTGTCATCGTTGTGATCGTCCATCTGCACAGGGGCGTAGGCCTCCTCGTCGTGGGGAGCCATGGAGAAGGCGGCCTTGTCAGGGTCGATGTTGTCGCCGCCGAGCTTCTGCTTGTCGTAGCCAGGGAGAGTTCCGTGGAACTGGTAGTACTTGAGGGTGTACAGACTGATAAACGTAGAGGCGCCGAAGAGGAGGCTATGCGATGAGGGTTAGCATGCGTGGCTCGACAAAACGGGCTTCTCGGCGACTTACGTCACAAAAACACCCAAGCCCACGATGGCCTTGCTGAGTTTGCAGGCATCGCCGCACTGGTTGGCCGTGTTGTACGCCGCCTGGCTGGCAAAGGCGGACAGCCAGATGATGGTGAAAACAGCGTCGACGATGGCCATGGCATACGGGTTGGCCAGTTTTCTCGTCCTCGGCCACCGTGGTGCCATAATCAGATAAATCCATGCGGGAAGCGAGAGGAAGCACTGCAAAGGAAAACCGTCAGCAAAAGGGGCCACATGGGAGCATTGAGACATGTCGTGCGAGGTGCGCCTTACCACTCCGAAGGTCCAGCCATTGTTGCCAACGATTTTGGCATTGTCGGCTCTGAAAACAGCAATCTCCAAGGCCCAGATGACGAAGGACAGGACGAACTGGACGCTGTGCAGGCCCAGCTTGATGCGGGGGATCAGCTCCGGGTTGATGTCGAGGTTGCCGAGCATGATGTCGTCGGCTCTTATCGTGGTTGTCGCTCGGTGGTGTTTGTGTGATGCGGTAGATAGGTATTCCTTGGTTTCGGTGGTCGAAAGGGGGGGGATATGGGTTTAGGAGGGTGGATGCCAGCTATGCGACACTCACTTCAGCTCCCCTGGCCGTTTTTCTTCGTCTAAATTAAGATCAAACTCAATGCGGCGCGGCAACGGGGTTTGGCGAGACAACCCAGGATGGATGGATGGCAGCCCAGCGGGGAGGGAGACTTGGGGGCCCAATCAATAAGAGTGAGTGTACCTAACAGTGAAGCGGTTTTGCTGTGGAGCGAGTGACTGTTGCGTTGCTGCTATCTATCTGCCTGCCTCCCAAAAACGAAAAAGTGAGCGAGAACGGAGATGAGGATATGTATGACTGGAGAGAGTTTTGGGTTTGGTCGGAGAAGGAGTAAAAAAAAAAAGAGGGCAGGTGTGTCAGTTGCGGTAGCACCAGCAAGAAGGTTCCCGGCGGTTGTCAGGGACGCGTCTGCCCTTTCCTTGTCTTTAAAACGAAACAGCCTGTCCTGTGGCTGGTCTTGGATTGCGGCAGTGACGAGACGTGGGCAACGACTCCCTCCCCTCCTGCAGCGGTGGTGTAGCAGTGGAGTGGGTGCCTGCCTGCCCGGCAATGGTGTGGGCCTAGCCCGCGCGACAGCTCCCCCCGTCATCGCTCAGCGTTCATCATCTCCGTGTCCTTCATTTTCCTCTTTCAACAGTGCCCGAATTTCGCTACCTAGGTATCTACATATGTACGAAGTAGGTATGTAAGGATCCCTTCCGCAGACGGTCTACAGCGCCCGACGCTGTGGTTGCTCGACAAGCAACTGGATGGGATGATTGGGTGCCACTGTCTGCCTTCCCGAGCGTCGACGCGAACGGTCCACGAAAATGATGGGATGGGATGAGATGGAATGGGATGGACTGTCCACTCCCATGGCCCCGAGTACCA
Organism: Colletotrichum zoysiae; assembly: GCA_030867305.1. NCBI lineage: Eukaryota > Fungi > Ascomycota > Sordariomycetes > Glomerellales > Glomerellaceae > Colletotrichum > Colletotrichum zoysiae. The sequence continues at coordinate 8,068 of MU843221.1, read as the reverse complement.
AGGCACACACACGCGCAGGCTGCGATCCAAGCCACTGAGTTTAGTGTATACTGCGCCACTGCAACCCAGGCAGCGAATTATCGTCGCTCGAATGCGAGCAGCTGAGCGGCAGATCCCTGCAAGCCACGCCTCCCGAGCGAATAGGTAGTCTGAACGGCCTATTTTTTTTAACCTTTTGTTCTATGTGCCTCTTCCGACCTGGGACGACCTCGCGCCATGTGTTCATGTGGTGTGTCCGCACTGATTCCATGGTGTATCCATGGCCTTCTTCGTCATCTGCCGAAAGGCCGTGGCTGACGTGCCGTCTCTCGTATCGAGCTCTGCAGACCTTGACTTCCTGCTGTCGGAGGTTGTTTGCTTTGCTGCATGCTAAGGCAGGCTCTCTCTCCCCTCTTTGGTTTCTAGGGTGATGGGTGGAGGACAAGGGTGGGAGAGCCGGAGGACGATCATCAATGATGACACCATGCAGGACGACGATGGGCCCCCATTTCTTGGACGGCGTGGGCGGCAGAAGACGACGGCGACCAGGCGACGACCCCATCTAAGTAAGCTACCATCTGAAATTCGTGAGAACGGGACCCAGGGCTGTCATGTCAGTTGACTGCGCTAGGTATTCGTACACTGACTGACTGACTGGCTGGTTGGCTGACTAAAGTGACTGATACGGGAAACTCACGTAAAACAAGCCAACACGCATTCCGTATGGCGCCAGGGCAGACCGAACACCATCGGCTGAGCCGCCCAGCCCTTTCTGACTGCCGCCTCCGCAAGCTGCGACACGCACTAAGCCAACCGACAGGCGTTGCCCGGTCACAGAAGACTTGTTGTTTCTCCCACGAGAGAGAGAGAGAGAGCCCTACGGATGGATAAAGCATGCCACGCTCTCACGAGTCATCACCCATTCCGGGTGCCTGCCTGCTCACACCGACTGTGTGTTGTTGAGGCTAATCTTCATCGGCCTTCTGGCAATCAGTTGATTGAGGGTGAGTGCAAGCCCTCAATTACCCTTGCGCAAAAAAACAAAACAAAAAGTAGAGTCGTCCGTGGTGGTCGGTGGATACAATGGCGTAAGTCTTCTGCCGCCCAAACCGTTACAGTGTTCCGCGGCAGGCAATGAATGCTACTCCGGCCCAAGAGAAGAAAATAATAAAATAGACGATCCCGTCAAGAGCCGCTGCTTTTACATATACACAGATAGCTCTCGCAGAGTTGGTCGCCTCGCCTCTTGGCTGTACCGGGCATAGCCACGATGGCGTGTGCCAATATAAAGCCGGTGCGGGTAACCGCTTGCCGACCACGAGGTGCGGACAGCAGGGAGAGGGAGAAGGAGAGGGAGATGGTTGTTTCTTATTTTTATTTTTATTCTTTTCCATTCTCTGCTTTCGCCATCTCAGTTTCCGAGTCCCGTCTCGGTCCGCAAGGTCAGTCCAACCCGGAGCAGCGCGCGGGGAGGGAGGGGTTGCATCTTGGGACGACGTCCGAGGCATGTCAGCCGTCGTCCTTGCGTCTCTAGCTTGCGGCTGAAAAAAGCGCCTGGATTCCAGCACGGACGCGAAACCTAGGTAGGTAGGCCAATGTCTCGACATGCCTCCGATGTCTCGAATCTCGACTCCATCTCGTGGCACCCCTTGTCCAGTTGACGACAACTGTTTGGCAACTTGACAGAGCCTTGTGGACCTCTTTCGTTTTTCTTTTAGGGTTATGCTAGATCCAGTCTTGATTGCCATCTCGCAAGAATGAATTGTAAAAATTCACAGTGTGAGAATGAATGCGATGGCAGTGGACCGTCTGTGCAAAACAGTGCGAACTAGGGTGCCCCGTCGCCTCAACACATGAAATTTCTCTCATATGAGAGCTTCACTCGAGCAGGCGAGCCCAGCTCACTACGCCCGCCCACATCGTCACTCAAACCAAGCCACCGTGAAAGACCCCCCCCCCCCCCCCCCCCCCCCCCCCCCCCCCCCCCCCCCCCACCCCTGTAGCCCCCCCCCCCCCCCCCCCCCCCCCCCCCCCCCCCCCCCCCCCCCCCCGCACACTTTCGCACAATGGCGCAGACGTCGTCGTCGCCCTCCCCCGCCCTCTCGGACCTCATCTTCCCCACGACCGCCAGCCACAACTTCTCCCACATCCTGACGGACCTCAAGCGCGCCAACCTGTCCGTCGCGAACCGGCTGCGGTCCATCGCCCGGGACGCCGACTTCGTGGCCGCGGCCGCCGCGTGCTTCGCCGGCCGGCCCCTCGTCGCCAACGAGCGCTGCGGCAGCTGGTACGTCCGCCCCGCCGACAAGCGCGCGGGCGCCTACTTCAAGAGCACCGACGGCCACACCAACGCCTGGAAGTTCAGCACCCGCCGCCTGAACCTGCACCTGCTCGAGCTCATCGGGGAACATGACGGGTGAGTCGGGGGTGGCTCGCCGGCTTTACGGCCTTGACTTGGCAATTTAATGCCGTGGTTTTTTTGTTTTGTTTCATGTTTTCCTTCATCGGGAAGGCCGGGGGTTAGCGAACTCGCTCGAGGGCAAGCAACGCTGATAGCAGCTCGCAGATGCATCATCGTCGACTCAACACGCCGAGGCAAGAGTAAGCCACCACCATGAACCCTCCCTCTTCTTTTTTTCTTCTCCCTGGAACCCCCCCGCTGAACTTCTCCCCCCCAGGAATGCCCGACGCGCTGAGCAAGACCATCCCCATCTGGTGCGCCGTCCTCAACATGGCCCTCTTCCCGGACCTCCCGCACGCCGGCCGCCTCTTCACCCCGCCCAACGTCGTCTCGGCCTCGGAGCACGCCCAGATCGCCGCCCTCCTGCCCTCCTTCCTCGCCGCCCTGCGGGCCCTCGAGATCGACCCGGCCCCCTTGCGCGCGCGCCTCGCCAAGCCCCTGCGGCCCTTCTGGGTGACGCAGGAGACGCGGCTCTCCCCCGCTGCCGCCGCCGACGACGGTACCGGCGCCGTCTTCGACGACTACCACCCCGTCATCTGCTGCACCGCCTCGCGCCGCGTCGTCGGCGCCGAGATGAGCGAGGCCGGCTACATCCAGGGCGCCGGCGACGACACGGAGAACTGGGCCCTGGGGCTGACGGCCGACCTCTTCTGGGACAACGCCGACGCCCTGCTCTCCGCCCCCGAGGCCGACCTCCCGGGCGCCGTCGCGGCGCTCGTTGCGGAGCGGAAGCGCAACGCCCCACGCGGCGTGCCGGCGAAGCGCGTGGCGCCGCGGATCCTCGTCCGCCCGCTGCCCCTGGACGACGACGCCGCCGACGCCGACGCCGACGCCGAGGCACCGCCGCCCGCGTGCAGGGTCGCCCTCACGCAGGACGTCACGCCGCGGGAGTCGTGGGCCAAGTCCCCGGCCCGCATGGAGGTCGGCCTGGGCAAGCACAAGGTCGCCAGCCGCAACCTCCGCCAGGCGCTGCCGGACATCTGCGCCTTCGTCGCCCGCCACCTCGGCGCGCACCGCGACGCCGACGTCGTCATCGCCTGCGAGTCCGGAAGGGACCTGTCCATCGGCGCCGCGCTGGCCGTCTACTGCTGGTGCTTCGACCAGGACGGCGGGTACCGCGTGGCCGACGCCAAGACCTTCTTCAACAAGGACATGATCCGCGTCCGACTCGGCACCATCATGACGGCCTTCCCCGAAGCCAACGCCAACCGGGCAACCTTGCAGAGCGTCAACAGCTTTCTCATGGACCACCGGAGATGAAAGATGTGAATAATGGGTGTAGTGTCTCTCTCTGTTTGTTTTTATTTTCAATTTATTTTAAGGCCTGTCTACCCAATATTGGAGGGCACTCAGCGAGCACCCGCGAGCCAGAATGCTAGCCACCATATCAACATCGAGGGAGAACGAAAGGCATGGCTCTTGTGGCTGGCCCTCTATGCAGCAACCGTCGGCGACCCCCCAAGCCTCACAAGGACGGCGACGGGATCTTTACCCCGGCTAGTCAGGCGCTTCCGCTCTCGATCTTGGCCAGGACGTCGGGGAACTCGGTCCAGTCCTTCATGACGACGACGGCACCGGCGTCGCGCAGGACCTTTTCCATCTCGGCCTGCTTGTCGGCGGCATAGGGGCCGACGTAGCCGATGACCTTGATGCCGGCGCGAGTGCCGCTGAGGGTGCCGCTCTTGGAGTCCTCGATGGCGACGCACTCTTCGGGCTTCTTGCCGAGCTTCTCCATGGCGTACAGGTAGATGGCCGGGTCAGGCTTGCTGGTGGGCTTGGGCAGCGAGGTTGCGGCGCTGAAGACGACGTCCTCTTTGAAGTACTTGTCCTGGCCGACCTTGACGACCGAGGCCCAGACGCGGCGCTTGGCAGAGGATGAGACGACGGCCATGGTGTACTTACCGCTCTTCTGCAGGGCCTCGAGCTGGTCGTCAACGCCGGGGCAGGGTTTGAGGGAGGCCTTGAGCTTGGCGATGACGGCGTCCTCCTCGCGCGTCACGTACGTCTCGAGCTCCTCGGGAGTCATCTCGAAGCCGTGCATCTTGGAGAGGCCGAGCAACATGCCGCGGAAGTTCTGACCGACGAACTCCTGTATCAGGCTCTCGCCCGTGAAGCGCTGGTCGATCTTGCGGCCCTCGCAGATCTCGTTGATGAGATCGGCGCACGCCTCGAAGGCGAGCTCCTCGGAGAGGACGAGCGTGTTGTCGCAGTCGAACAGGAGGGTGGTGATCTGGGGAGGGAGACCTTTCGTCAGCCTCGACGGGCTCGCGAACCAGGGCTCAGACACGGCGTGCGTATTGCCATACTCACCTGAGGCATGTTGGCGGTATTTACGGATGGAATTCCGGCGAGGTGGAGAGCTGTGTCTGTCGAGAGCGTCAAGAGCGGGGTTCAACAAGCTATGTCGAGTCAGACGTGTAGCGAAAAAGCATATGATCCGAGGCCAATTGACAAGTTGAAACGTCAGACGACTGGCAGCTGGAAGAAGCAATAAAGACTACGCTGGCGGTCGGTATTGGAAGACGAGGTTTTGGCTTGGACTTGAGAGAAATGGGAGAAAAGGGGAAAGGACCGGAAGGCTGATGAGTGAAATAAAGGGAAACCCGAAACGGGCATGGAATCAATCAGGTAGTCCTCCTTCCTTCCTTCCTTCGGCCAGCCTGCCCCCCCCCAAGCCGGCTCTTGGTTTTCGTCGTCCCGACGAGCCCAATGGGAGGCGCTGTAAGGTTCTCGAAGGGGAAATGGTCTTACACCAGTTTAGAGTAACCGGTGCCGCACATGCTCCCCCTCCAAGGTACCTAACCTATGGCGCACCCCCACCAAATGCTCTAACTTGCCCCTCCCCCTCCTTCCACCGGGCACTGGCCGCAGCAGACATGCCCAGTGTCGTCATAGCCGCGGGGTTTAAAACCATCGCAGGTAGGTAGTTGCGCACTATGCGCCACGGTTCCCGAACTCAGCAGCTGATGGCTTCTCGCGAAGAACCGGCGCTGACATGGACCGGACCGTAGGCGCGCGCACGCACATTGTCCTTATGTGCGTGCCATTCTAGAATGCGACGATGACGGCGACGGGGCCAGCAGCCTAAAATAAAAACAAACAACCAAAAGGCTGCCATGCCCGTCTGTCGCCGAGGCACGGGGGATCGTCGGATGAGAGGTAGGAGGCCACGTACGAATAAGCAGAACACCAACACCGGCGGAAGAGGCCAGCAACCAACCGTTTGTTCCACGAGGCTAATCTCCATCTGCTCCTTCCGCCCGGGCGCTCCTCTTCCTGCCTCTTGCTGCGCTTGATTAATATCGAACCCCTTTCCCTCACCTTATCTCTCCAGCACCGCCTTCGTCACGTCAGCAGGAAACAGACCTCACCCCCCTCCAACCGGGGAAACCGGGAGAAAGAGCGCAGGCCTGTAAAGAAAGACGAGAACGTGCTCCCAGGCGGGGCGGCGCTCGTGGTGGGGCACCATCTGCTTCCGGTAACCACCTACATCCCTACACCTGCTGAGTGTCCCCGAAGCTCCCCCTCCGTTGCTATCTCAGTCTTGCTTGTCCAACCTTGGACTGAATGTAAAGCTCCCAGAGCCTCAACGCAGTCGCCACGACCGTAAGGCTCCAGCGGCTTCCCATTGACATTGCACGCCCCTGGAGCTGCAGCGAAAACGGATGCGTCATCTTGGACAAACCGGGAGACCACAACAGCAGAGCAAGAACCTCGGCGTCGGAGGCCGCGCCGCAGCAGCTCGTGCTGGCGGTCGTCCCCTTGCGCCTGTTGGACACTTGCACGAGTCTGAACCCTCCCGGTTTGGCAGCGTCGTCCCCCCGCTTCTTGATCTCCCTCCACTCGAATCGCTCTCGTTGCTGCCTTTCGCCGACCTCGACGGAGAAGAGGAAGACGACGTCGTCGCCGGCCGGCCCGGCACGCATCACCTCCGTGTCCATGCCACGGGTGTTTGCCCGAGGCTCGAGAGGAGGTAGATGGACGATGGTGGTAGGCTTGTCGGGCGCGTGGACCCGCGCAGCGAGCGGCAAGTCGTCGCCGGCGGCCGCGATGACGGCGTCCTTGCTGCTTGTCCCGTTACGCAGCAACAGCCCGTTTCGCGCCCCCAGCGGCGCCTTTACGCCGAGGCCCATGTGTAGCTTGACGAAGAACAGGCGTTCGTCGCGGGAGGCGCCGCACAAGAAGAGCGTTTTGATTCCGGCCATGCTGTAGTATCCGTTCATCACTGCTGGGAACGGCCGGTAAGGCGAGGTTGTCGGATCCGTCGGAGCCCCATCGCTGTAGGACGGCGGAGCCACATCCCTATAGAGCGGCAGAGCCTGGTCATCCTGTGGTGAGGCGCTCTGGAGCGCCTGACTGTAAGACGGCGGCACCGACGATACCCTTTCCATGTCTCTAGTTTACTGACAGTAGGTTAGCTTCAAGTGACAATAGCTGGACCTGGGGCTGAGAGGCGAATAGACTGTGCAGCAGATCACATACTCAACAAGCAGACTTGCAAATGCAACACTGGGAATGTAGGCTATCAAAAAGGGCCGGGTACTGGCTTGAGCTACTGCGCGCTGGGGAGCAGACGAGATGGAGCGAGTCCCAAGCTCGTATGGCTTGAAGACGATTTTATACACTTGGTACGTCTCTCGATCTCTTGACCGCTCGTCCAGGCCCGGGTAATGCCTCGCTTGCATTCTCATCTCGCGTTGGTTTCGACCTGTACTTCCAACGAATCCGTCCTCACGAAGCTGGCATCTGGTCACTTTTGACCGGAACCCGGCACCGCGCTGCGTCTCCTGACTGCCATGCGGTTCCTGTGTTTGGGAGCTGCGGCATTTTGGAGCGATTGGCCGTTTGTTCTTTTGCTGCGGGGGGCGAACATCCTTTTTGGGCTTTGCGTCTACTCGACTGCATCATGCTCCCGTATCAACCTAGGTATCTACACTAACATACTGGAGCAAGCGACTCGCAACAAGAGTAGACTCAGCACCTACACATACCAAATGCAAAAAGAAAACAGCTGGATGGAGTTTTAAGAGTATATTATCATTTTAATTTTATTTTAGGGAAAAACACCCCGTAGCCACGCTGGATCAATTTGTGAGAACTATTACACTGACGCTTATATGATTGCTGTAGAGCACCCAAGTGGACTGACGGCATGACCCGCCCCTACGGCAGGCAGTAGCCTCCAAAGTGAGCGGTTTTTTCATTTCCTTTTCCGAATCGGGTGTGCCTGCCTTACATGCCTCCTCTCCTGCCCGGCCACCCACCCGCGCCCGTCTTCTACATGCAAAGAGTGTGTTTTTATCTGCAAGACATGAACCAGCAAGTCCTGCCCTGCCGCCCCGTCACCCGACAACCCGCCACCCATGTCGTCGAGCCGCAAAGGAAACCAGGGCGCGAGCCACGGACGCTCACTAAGCCCATTTTCTAGGCCCGGGTCAGGCCACCTCGGCGGCTGCCCTGTCCGTCCGGCCAGCCCTTTTCCCACTCGGAACCAAGAAACGTGCACCGCTTTTACGTCGAACTCGAGGGTCCGTCGGGCGAGACTGAAGGGAAAAGGGAAGTGGGGGGCGGCAAGATCCCGGCGCCTTATGGACAGTTTGATTTGGTGAGTGCAGTCCGCCCCCCCCC
>MU843220.1:0-13505 GCA_030867305.1 Colletotrichum zoysiae | reverse complement strand
GGGGGGGGGGGGGGGGGGTAAGGGTAAGATGCGAAAGAAAGCGAGGTCCTCATCCGACCCTCCATGGAGGAGAGAATACGAGGGGGGGGGGCCTGGGCGTGGTGGCGTTTTTCATTTTTCCTGAGATGCACTTTCGGCAAAACCATGCTCACAAGCAAGCCAACCATCACATATTCCATAATTCCAAATTCCAAGGGCGACGATATCCTCCTCCTCCAGTTCTAATTTTGGGTAACGCCTCCACCCAAGTCTGCACGTATCAGCATCCCCTTCAAAGAGTGTCCTCCCGGTTCTGCCCCCTATTCGTCCGAGGCCTGTGAAGCTGTAGGGCTCATGTACGAAAGCCAGCACCCCCCCTCCTCAACACGAAACTCAACGTCTCTCGGGATGACGACTTGCAGTTTGTCGTCGGGGGGGGGGGGGGGGGGGCGCCACGTTCCTTGTTCTCCCTCATGGATCGCCTCGTACACGGTCAAAACGGAAGACGCCACACTCGCATACACACACCACACACACGCCGTACATGTTTTCGTACCTCGTCGAAGCAAAACGCAGGGCCCCGTCGTCCATGAGAGAGAGGTGGCTTGCCTTGGCACGAGGCCGAGGCCAGGACCGGCACCCGGATCGGGTTGCCCCGGAGAGGCAGAGGAGAAGGCGGTTCGGATGTGCGTTGCTGCGAAGCCTGCAGCCCGGCATGCACTTTTCTGACCACCGCCGCCGTCGTCTGCACACCCTGTTTCCGGGGAAAATCACGGTTGGTTCGGCTGCGACGGGTCTGAATGCAAGGGGTTTGACGTCTTATCCCTCCCCCCCCTCGGGGCCTCGACGACGAGGGCTAGGCTGACCGTTGGGCTCCTTGACCCGATGCGGGCTGTCACCGGTCAAACGACGTTCTTGGGATGCGTGTGGATGGTCGTGCCCCCCCCCTCCCCCTGTCCCCAAAGAGATCAACGTGTGGATGGCCGGGGAGTCCAGACGGTCCAAATCGGACTTGACCCCGAGCGGGCGTCATGCGGCCACCCGACCCGGACGGCCGCCCTCAACCCCCCCTGGCGTGGGATACGCACCAACCCAATGCCTACAACCAATCGACGGACCCTGGCCCGGCTCCAAGCCCCTCCTTTCGTGCTCCCTGAGGCCCGCCGCCTCCTTGCTCCGACGGTGGCTTTTCCTTTCGCTCAATAGCAATGGAAAGAGAGGAGACTGGGAGCGTCTAGGATTATGACGTGCCTCGAGGCTGCATATAGTGCGGGAGCTTTTTCACCACACATTCTTTCACCTCTCCTTCGGGTGTCCCCCCATTTACAAAATTAATCCTGGTCGTTCCTTTCAACCACACGCAGGAGGAGACGTCGTTTCTTCGCCAATCGCCTTCGTTGTTGGCATTCACTCTCATCTTCCCATTTTCTAGCCCTCATTTTGCAGAGAGAGAGAAAATATAGCATTAGGTCTTGCGTTGGGCAACCATGGGGATGGAAGGGTTCGGAAGGTGGGAATGCACAACACCGCCCGCCTCATTGGACGTGGCCAGAAAGGACGGGGGGGTTGTTCTCTCCATGCAGGGCATGGCTCAGTCATGTTCTACCCGCTGTTGATCTGCTTGTCCGGCCCTGTGTTGGTACCTTGGGCGCCATCGTTTGCTGGATATCTTCTTCTCCTTCTTCTTCCTCTGCTTCGTTTCTCTTTACTTGTTGTTTCCGTTGCGTTTCGTCGGGATTGTCTCTGCGTCCGTCCGCTCGCCTTTGAGGATTCGGAGCCTCTTTGCTTGGGATTCTCATGTAGGGCAAGTGTAATACATAATGGGCGAATAAGGGGAGGGGTTTAATGGGCATAGGGGACAGGGCGAGCTGGGTGCATCCCCCCCCCTCGGACGGCGGGATGATGCGGCGCCCAAAGGCCTGGGACGGTCCTCGGAACACGGTGATACATAAAATTAGTGCGAGTTACGGGCATCCTCCACTCGTCCTACGAATTGGAGGGAGATGAGATCACGATCAAGTTGGGATGTGGGCGGGAGGACCTGGCGGGACGTGAGATTGTCTCCGAGGAGACGGCCGGTTATCGCGACGACCGAGGTGCGCCGACGAGTTTCGCTTTTTTTGCTTCTTTTACACGGCGGCGGCGTTGGGTCGTTGGCTTGTCCACCAGATTGCTGTTCGACTTTCATCTTTCTGCAATATGCAGACTCAATCCAGAGAACGTTCATGTCAAGCCATCAAAGCTGTCACTATTTAGACCGTGACACGAGGACGGCACACCCAAAATAGCCGTCGGGACCGGGCCGGGTACGGTCAACACAGGGGGCAGGCGCCAGCACCAATTCGCTACTGAATCTAGTGATGTTCTTTTCCTTTTATTCATGATTGCTTGATTAATATACTGGGTATGAACTACTTTCGCGTCTCATCAGCGGATGAGCGCGTGCATGTGTACGTGGAATCCGTGTGTGCTCTCTACAATTTTCCCTCCGTCTTTTCCTCGACCTCGCAAAACGCCTTGAACGTGACAAACTCGTCATCCTTGTCGCCATCGGACTGAAGCACCAACTCGGCCGTGGAGCCGACGAAGAAGACGTTCCCCTCGCTCATCTTGTGAACAGTCGGGCCAACGGCTATGGTTCCCCTGCCTGACGTGCAGAGGACGATGCTGGGACCCTCGATGGGTTCGAAAGTAACCTTGGAGCCGTGGCCCCTCAGCAGCGACCGAACGACGCTGAATTCCTCGATGGGAGGGTCGTACAGCATCACGGCGGAGCCGGAGCTGTAGGCGGCGCGGTTGAGGGTGGCGTAGGGGTACTCGGAGGGAGACATCTTCTGCTCGTCAATGGGGGCGTAGTTGTAGGTGAGCATGTCGACAAGGGTGGGCACGTCCTTGAACTTGGGCGTGAAGCCGGCGCGGACGACGTTGTCCGAAGCGGCCATGCACTCGATGATGTCACCCGAGAGGTAGGCATGAATGTCGTCGGCGCGGAGGAACATGGCCTCGCCGGGCTCCATCTTGACGAAGTTGAGGAAAAAGAGGACGAACAGGCCAATGTCTGCGCCGAAGGAGCTGTGGTTGCGGAGTACCAGCTCCGAGAGGGTTTCGCCGTCGGTCGTGCTGATGCCGCCGCCGGCAAAGTCGCTACCTTGCGACTTGGCGAGGGCGACGAGCTCCTCCGTCTGCTTCTCGATCTCGTCTGGGGTGGCGGACAGTAGCGAGGCAAAGATGTGCTGGAGGGCCTTCTTGTTCCGGTCCTTGGTTTCGGGTTCTTGGCTCTCCTCGTCTCCCTTGACCGTGTTGATGAACTCGTCAGCCTTGCTGTCAACGACTAGGCTCTTGAGGGGCGGGACGGTGGTCAGAAAGTGGGAGATCTCGGCGAGGGGGCGGAAACCGCAGAGCCCCTCGAACGAGGTGATGGCAATGGCCATTTCGGGCTTGTGGTTGTCATCGGGGTAGTTCTTGGGGTCGCTGGCGTGAAGCTGCTCGGCGAGCTTCTTGTTGGGATGGGCCTGTATGGAGAGGGCCTTGTTGATTGACAGGACCTTGAAGAGAAAGGGGAGCTTGGAGCCGTATTTGGAGGCGACCGGGGGGGAGAGGAGCTGCTGGTTATCCTGGACGAGGTCGAGAAGGGTTCGGCCGGACTGGACCTCTTTGGAAGGATTCGAGGGGTGGGTGCCCATCCAGAGCTGGCGGTGTTAGTGCATGGTAGAAAGAAGCAAGGAATCCAGGATAGACAGGAGCTCGCTCACCTCTGCGTACGGCTTGTCCGACTGGATGCTGAAGCCGTCCGAGGGCGTCGTGGCAGCGAAGCGCGCAGCTGCTGATTCCTCTCCCTTCTTGCCCCATTCATACGAGTTCACTCCGCATTGGAGCTTGAACAGAGGGACTTGCAGAACCATACTGTCAGGGCAGGCAGAGCTGTCGGAAGCTCGATCGAAGCACTTGGAGAAAAAGGTAAAGAGCCGAGCTCAGGAATGAGGAGAAGAGAAGAAGACGGCGACGACAATAGCAGCTGTGTCGTACTTGGTATTAGTGTTGGCAGGCAATACGTACGTACGCTCACCCCACCATTGAATTTGACGTCAGGGAGAGCTTCACTTTGGGGGACCCCGCAAACTGGAGCCAACCGTTAATAGTGTGTGACCTGGCCTGGTTGAATACCAGCCTGCCTGCACTGCATACCTACCTACGAATAGACCCCTCGGATAGGTAGATAAGATGGATGATCAAAGCACGGGCCACAAGCCCCGGGCAAGTGGTCGGGCCGCTCTGCGAAAGGTGTGCAGCCGCTGCCGAGACATGATTGGCCTAGGTGCTTTGGCATTCCAGTTTTCACCTTACCTCTTTCGGAATGGGCGACCCGACCTGAGGTAGATACCTAGGTATCTGCATCACTGGGAAGACTACCTACCGGGCCACCGGTGACCGCCTGTATTCTGCCACCTGTAGTCCCCTCCCCTCCTCCACCCAAGGTAGACAGACGGAGCTTAAACGTATCGTGGTCCCCTGCCCGCGACCTCGTCCATTTGCAAGTATAATCGTGGGTTCTGTCTTTCTTTTTTTTAAATCGTATCATGACCTAGGACCTTGTTGCGCGAATCTGCATTTTCCCTTTATTAGCTTCTTTTTGCCCAGAGATACCCAACCGCTAGCGACAGAGCGCAGGGCAAGCTCGCCCCATCTGTCTGTCTGTCTAACGCGACCCGACCCGAGCTGACTGACCTCGGACCTGCGACAGCTGGCAGAGCAGGGCCCAAGTGAATGTCACGTCGCTACTTCCCTATCCTGTGAGTATCTCTATCTAACTACCTTGGCCACGGACTAGACCTTCCGACCCAGACCCAGGCTTCTTTCTCTTGCTCGGATTGCTCCTCCTCGATACCCACTGCACTGCCTATTCCAACATCAGACGCGACCCGCGGGGCTGACACAGACATGCCAGAGAAACCGACGCCCGAGGCAGACAAGCCGCTTCCCGCTGGTCGCAAGAGAAAGCTCGCCGCCACCGAATCCCCCCCTGCGACGACGTCGGCCGGTTCGGGTGCGCCCGTCACGCGTGTCTAGAAGAAGCGCGATTCGCTCAACAACCAACCCAGCCCTCTGGGCTCGCTCCGGGCCAAGATGTCCCAACGCAACCGTAGCGGCCGCGGCTCGAATCGCAACAACGGCAGCGGCCACGGTGAGGAGGTACAACTGTGGGAGTCGGCAAAGGAAAAGTTTCACGAGATAATAAGCGGCGTCAACCAGGAGAACGACAACCTGGCCGAGCTGTTGAAGCTCGACAAAAAGGCCGCCATCGCGAGCATGGACGGCGGCAAGCCCACCGGCTCCGACCTTAACAAGATGGAACAGAACTGCCGTTCGGGCGTCAAGCTGTCCGAGAACAACTCGAACAACATCAAAACCCTCATCGAGCAGCTCAAGATCCTCAAGGCCGTCCAGCAAGCCAAGGAAGCCACCGAGGCTCCCGCAACGACCACCACATCATCACGGACCGGCAGCTCGACGCGCAACCGAGATGCCGCCGCGGCGGCCCTGTACGACTTTGACGGTGCCGGCGACTCTCCCGTGCCCAGCCCCATCGGCGGCAACTCTCGCAAGTTTGGCGACAGGGGCAGCAACCGAGACAGCATGCCGCCCAAGGCCGACAGCGTCGAGCCGCAGGGGTCGACGGGTTCCAACACGGCGGGGTCGTCCTCGGGCGCCCTGGGGTCGAGCGCCGCGTCGGCCGCCCGCAGCAAGGTGTCGTTCTCAAAGGGCGACAAGGTCGCGTTCAAGCGGAAGAAGGACGAGCCGCAGCAGGGCGAGGCGCCCTACGACTGGATACTAGGCGAAGTCGTGGGGGTCATCGGCGAAGGCAAGAGCCGGCGGTACAAGTGCCTGGACGTGGAGCCGGAAGACAACGTCAAGCCCAAGGAGTACAAGACGTTCGCGTCGGGCATGATACCAATCCCGCCCGAGAACCAGACGCACAACCTCGCCAAGCTGGAGGCGGGCAAGATGGTGCTCGGGCTGTACCCGCAGACGACGGCGTTTTACGCGGCCGACGTTGTCGGCACCGAGGCGGACGGCAAGACGGTCAATCTCAAGTTCCACGGCGAGAACGACTCCTCGACTACGCATCAGGTGGAGCGTCGCTACGTGCTGGAATTCCGGCCTTAGATGGCCAGCGGCCCCCCCCCCCTCGGGGTCATGGGACGCAAAACAAGGGAGGTAAGAATACTGCGTAGGGGTTCGATCCGGATTGATTGTATTAGCTACAGCCATCAGCGGGCGTTCGCTTAAAGTATTGAGTTGGGTGCGGCGTATTGGCCGAGGGATCACCGGGTCCGGTCGGGGACATGGGGAGGGGCCATCTCATATCGTTAAGCCTCATTAAACAAAACAAAAAAGGAAACAATGACGCGGCGGGTCGAAACGGAGTTTTTAACACGAGTATTATGACGCAAGGGTAGGGTCGGCGAAATAGGTAGCGGCAACCGCCCCCATGGCAATTGGCAACAATAGAAGCGGCCACGGTACGGATATGAATGGCTTGGTATTTATTGTGTGTCTTGCCGACGGACACGACACCCTCCCTCATTGAGACGTTGCATGACCACCACGCCCGCCCCCTTGACTGCTTCAGCACCTGACTGGTCCAGCATCTCTCTCTCCCTCTCTCTCTATCCTTCGCCATACGCGGACAAGGCGACGGTGCAATCAAACCTTCTTGTCAGTGGTTGGCTTTGGAAAGTGTCAACTGTCAGATTATGACCTCTCCTCCCCCCCCTGACCTGACCTGACTCCGGCATGGCACGTGCACTCGTGGAATGCCGCGCCGGATGCGTTGTCTGCAGGTCGCTAAATATGCCCATTGGCCCAGAGGAGCTGCGATGCCATGGCAGCAAGGGCTGAAGAGGGGTCCGGGGGGGGAGGGAGTATCCTAGTTTAGTACAGTTTACTGGATAACATGCTATGTACTATGTACGATGTAGGTAATTACGTGGTAAAGAGGGAGGAGGCTGCGTCGAGGGGGAACTGGTGGAGGCCTCGGATTAAGGTGGACGAGTCGCGAGTCGTTAAGCGCGGAGAAGCCAAAAGGAGAAATTGGGGAGGGGACGTGCAGGAGATGAGGAGGGCCGTTGGAGAGAAGGGCAGAGAAAGGGCGAGAGAGAGAGAGAGAGAGCGCAGCGCGGCGCGGCGGGATGAAGCTATTCCCAAAAGAGAGCAGGACCCTTTTAGAGGTACCTACCTACCTGGGTACTCACGTATTAGTATGATGCATACATGCTATGGGTAGGTACTTCGTAGTGCGATGCGTCCTACGAATATATGGTACGAAGTACAAAGTGCGCCGTGACTGCCACACCTGGGCAGGTCAAAGAAACAAAAAACAAAAAAAGAAAGAAAGAAAAAAGGTACGCGGGGCTGCTCATTGGCCCGGTGCAAGTTTCCTCGTCCCCATGCGGAATGGAGAGGTGCCGGTGTGGGAGGTGGAAGTGGTTCCCAGTACAGTACGTACCCGAAGCAAATCTCCGGGACAAGAGCCAGCTAGGTAGCTGTGCAAGCGCAGCCATGCGTGTGCAAGGTGGATGAAGAGGGGAAACAACCGAAGAGGGAGAGGGAGACGGATCGGGAAAGGAGAGAGTGAGGAGGAAGGAAGGAAGGAAGGAAGGAAGGAAGGAAAGAGGGAAAGAAGGGTTACATAGCTACCTAGGTAATTACGGATACTCAGTCTGTACGGATACTTTGTAGCGAATTCCTTGATTGTGCATGCTAGGTACACCACCACTGTATGTATGTATGTAAGGTCTCCATCCGTAGTTGGCTTCCGTGCATGCATTGATTGCATGATGACGGGGCAATACTAATGTACGCCGCTGCCACTCATTCGTTGTGCATGTAGGTAGGTAGGTAGGTAGGTAGGTAGGTAGGTAGTATGTGCCTTGCATTGCTTGCTGCGTGCGTCGCTGGTCGGGACAGGTCCAATCAGTCAATACCTGATCCAATAATCCAATCTCTCCTCTCCGCCGTCTCCGTGATTAGCCATTACCGGCCCCGGAGAAAGATAGAGAAGGGAAAGAAGAAGAAGAAGAGTGAGGGAAAAAACAACGAAAAAGCAAAAAGGTCATCCGAGGCAAAGCGTCCGATGATTGATGTAACACCATGTGCCTGCCTACCTACCTACTTGATGATGACAAAGTACGGGCGGGCGTTCGCTGGCCTCACCATCCCTCCCTACCTATTCGTACCTACTTACTATATGTACTACTGCATAGGTACAACGTACCTGTGGAAGGGAACCCCCTTCCGCTCCAGTAAACGTTGAAACGCATGAGTAAGCTAAGCCGCAGTTGCTCATTTCCAACGGCAGCTTTAGACGAGCACGGCGTTTCCAAACTGCAGACTAAGAAAGGTACATCGTATGTACGAAGTAGGTAGGTAGTAGGTAGGTAGTAGGTAGGTAGGTAGGTAGGTAGGTAGGTGGGTGCTTGACGGTGGGATACTCCTACATACTTGCTTGGCAACTTGCTAAGGCAGGGTCTCATCCCAACTAGCTATTCGTACCTAGCTGAGTAGGTACACATATGTACAATACATACGCACGCTCACTTGGTACCTACCTACCTACACTGAGATATGTTTCGGAAGACGGTAGGGCATTAATCTCGCCCCAAATATAGCTGTCAATTGGCCCGTTACCTACCTACCTACTCACTCTTCTGCTCCTGGTCCTGTTCCTGTCCAACACGTCTCGTCTCGGTCGGCCCACGTCCCCCAGTCCGTCCCCAGTCCCCGGGCAGTCCCCAGTCCAGAGTGGTAGGAGACAGGTACGAATACAGGTACGGATAGTTAGTACCTGCTATCCGTATTGCGCCTTCCTCTTCTCTTGGATGTTGACGGGGAATTTGGTGGTGGTACCTGTACCTGGTTAGCTCCCACGCCTGAGCGACCGAAAAGAGAGAGGAGAGCCCAACTCCATACGACCCTCCCCCCCCCCAACCTCCGATCCTCGACAGCCACCGGGGCGCGCGCACCAGTGAGTGTCAAATCGCAAGGCTGCTTCCTTTTTTTCTTTTCTTTTTTTTTTCTTCTTCTCTTTCCTCTGCGACAGCTTCTTCAACCGCAACACTCGCACTCAACACATACATTCTCTGTCTCTCTCCCCCTCCCTTTCTTGTCTACCACCCAATTCCAATCCAATTCTCTGGCCTCCCGACGGCCGCGCAGCACCACCTTTGCCGTTCGGTTCAATCACAAGCGCGGCATTCTCCCGATCGAACCCTTGATCGCCCTGCCTGCTGTCACCGTATTTTGTTTAGCACAAACTACGGATACCTATCCATCAGAGGGAGCGACCTGACCTGACCCGACCCGACCCACCCCTACCACGTTGCGACATCAATCCCCTTTAAGCCCGACGCCCCGTCACGACAGACAGACAGACAGACAGACACCCGTCCACGACCGACCGACCGACCGCCCGCCCGACCGACCGACTCCTTCGACATACACCACCCGCCCTCCGTCTGTCATCTCTGTCTATTGTCATATCCACGCAACACGCCCTACCAATTACATTACATTACACTACACCGCCCACCCTTGACCGTCGCAATGGGTGGTCAACTCTCCAAGATGATGGGCAAGATCTTCGGATCAAAGGAGATGCGCCTGCTCATGCTGGGTCTCGACGCCGCCGGCAAGACCACCATCCTATACAAACTCAAGCTCGGCCAGGACGTCACCACCATCCCCACCGTCGGCTTCAACGTCGAGACCGTCACCTACAAGAACGTCAAGTTTAACGTATGGGACGTCGGTGGCCAAGACAAGATCCGTCCCCTCTGGAGACATTACTTTAGCGGTGAGTCGACCCTTCTCCCTTTCCTTCTCCCCAATTATGCTGACGAGTTGCTCCCCTTGCTCAGGAACCCAGGGTCTGATCTTCGTCATCGACTCGTCTGATCGCGCAAGAATCGATGAGGCCAAGTCGGAATTGCACAGGATCATCAACGACCGCGAGATGAAGGACAGCTTATTGCTGGTGTTTGCGAACAAGCAGGATATCAACGGCGGTAAGTTTGACACCACCGCACCGTCCCCCCCCTCATGCCGAGCCCGACTGCCACCGCCGACACACCCAAGTCGCTAACCCACATTCTCACCACAGCCATGAAGCCGCAAGAAGTCACCGAGGCCCTCTCGCTCTCCAAGCTGAAAGACAAGGTCTGGTACGTCGTGCCCAGTTGCGCGACGACGGGTGAGGGCCTGCTCGAGGGCCTGGCCTGGCTGTCCAACAACGTCAAGGCACCCCCCGCTCCCGCCAAGAAGTAAACGACAAGACGACCGATATGCCTCATCATCACAATTCCCATCCTCTACGACTCATCCACTCGCCCACCCCCGCTCAGCCCCATCTCAACTCCCCCAATCTGCGCGCCACTCCAGATTACATATTGAGGCATCGACCGTCCCCCGAACCGTATCCGCCCGGATCCTAGACCCCTCATCACTTGTTCAATGATCCGTCGCGGCCCGGGCGATGGGGGCGCAGGAAAAGATGCCTCCGCAAGAGCGCACTGCCGATAACCACCCTGAAGGACTAATAGTTCCTCGTATCTAATAATCGGCAGCACCGGGTCCTCCAACCCGCTCACGGTTCTCTTGTATCTAATTTTTCCGCCACCCAAATTCTTGATGTAACGTTGTTAACTACGTCGGTACGGAGAGGAAATGGAAAGGGAGGCGCGGAAGGAGAGCCGAAGGAAAGGCAAGTGGAGGAACAGCCTTTCCCACATCCATCCAACATACTTTTTTTGTCATTGGGCTGCTCGCTTCTTTTTTTTTATGCTTGTGTGTCTTGCTACATTGTTTTTTTGTTTTGTTCGTTTTCTCTGGTGTCATTCCATGTTGTCGTTCTGAAAAATACCCGAAGCTTTTAGAAGGCGAAAAGAAAAGAACATGGTTTGGGACGGGGCCAAAAATAGGCTGGTGGTGTTTTCTTTTTCTTTTCACTTTATTGGCCTCCTCCTCCTCCTTTTTATCTTCTTTTCTATAAGTTTGTATTGGAACGATGTACAAGGAATTGTATGAAATCCCACCTCCCTCTCGCCGTTTCTCGTGCATAGAAAGAGCGCGGGCCCTTTTCTATTCTGTTTAATTACAACATGGCCGTGAGAACACATGGGAGGCATGTTTTTTACTTTACCTAGCCCACATCATCATCGTGTTCGTTCCCTGCCCCAGCCAGCTGGGCGATCCGTCGTCTGTCATCCGCCATTCATCGTTGATCACATTTTTCTCTCGCAGGGGGGGGGGGGGGGGGAGAAGGGGCGGGCAAGTCACTCTCGCCGCTTGGGCCCCTTGGGTGTCATCAAGCCACGCAAGCGAGAGGGGGGAAATCTCGACAGATGTCTCCATGTCCAACAACTGCCGGTGCGCGGGGTCCTCTCGGCGACGCCGAGGGGGTGTGGGACGGGCCTGCGTCGGGAGCCGCGCTAGTAACCTAACCTCCTCTCTGGCAGAGCCGCACAGGTGCCGGTTATTGCGAGGCGTCGCCGGCCCCCCGTCCCCCCCTCCCCCTCCTTTTCCCTTTTGCCGGAGAACGCTTCCCATTAACGCGTATCTTCATCATCATTATCATTATCAACAAAAAAAAAAAACCTCCCCAGTGGGGGGTGGGGGGGGCGAGAAAAGGGGACCTCGGTTGCTCTTCAGCCGGCCAGAAGAACGGCGGCCACGCCGGCGACGAGCATCCATGTCCCAGCCCGCCGACCGGGGGAGGAGGAGGATCCTCCGCCGGCGGCGGCGTTGTTGGCGGCGGGCGCGACCATGAGGGGCCTGTGCCAGCCGCAGTGGACCGAGGCCTCCTGCGTCACGCAGGAGTAGTAGGTCGTCTGGTAGTAGCCCATCTCGGCGAGGTTCGGCTCCGGGCGCGGGGTGACGCCGGGGGCGGCCGGGAGGAGGGAGGCGTAGTCTCTGGGGCCGCCGGAGTCGGCGGCGGGGGGCGTCTCGACCGCTGCGGCTGCTGCTGCTGCTGCGACGGCGGGGGCGGCGAGGGACGGGGATACGGAGGCGGAAGTCGGCGTGAGGAGGGCGGGGTCTTGGGGTGGCGGCCTGCGGTGGAGCCGGGCCGGATCGCCCAGACGGAGGGGCGGCCTGCGGGAGGCGCCGCCGCAGGGGACGGTGGAGTTCGCGGCGGCGGGGGACGAGGAGTTCGTCGAGGGGCCGCCTTGGCGGGGCAGGGTCGAGTAGATGGGGACCGGGGCCGGGGCCGGGGCCGTGCCCGTCTCGGCGGCCTCTGTCGCGACGGGGGCGGCCGTCGGGATGAAGGGGTCATTGGGTGGTCGTGGGAACGGCGAGCCGGGCGAGTCCGGCGGGCCCGTGGGGGCGGGCGGCGGCGCGGCTGTGGGTGTGGGTGTGGCTGGCGTCGCCGGGAGGGCGGCGGCCGAGGAGGCGAAGAGGATGAGGAGGAAGGAGAGGGGATACATGTTGGCTGGCGGGTTTCGGGTGACGGGCGTTCTTGGGGGGGGGAAGAGGTAAGATAGTGGTGAGGAACTGGAAGCTGAGTGAGGCCTGCTCTTGAGAGTTTTTTCTCTCTTTTTTTTCTTGTTTCAATGGGACGAGTGTCGAATGAAGACCTCGTGAGAATGGAAGAGAAGTAGGAACTGAATGGAATCGAACAGTGAAAGAGGGGGGGGGGGGGGGGGGGTCAGCTATGACACGGCCAGCGTCATCGATGTCAACGAAGAAAGGAGGGCGAGGAAACAAGGAGAGAGCGAGAGAGAGAGAAAGTCAAGTGCGTGAACAGGACCGGCCGGGCATGTTTGTCTGTTTCTTTTATCTTATTCCCCCCCCCCCCGCGCGCGCGTCATTCTGGCAGCGCTGACTATCTAGAACCACCTCAAAAAAGGGGGTAGGTTAACGGGGGTGGTTTGGTGGTGGTGTACGGCGGATGGCTATTCAACTCCCCTCCCCTCCCCCCCCCCTCGCGGAACACGCAGGAAAGGGGGGGGGGGAGGAGTCATGATGATGCCTTTTTTCGTCGCGTTCACAGGCGGTGGATGACTGGGACGTGTTTGTAAAACGCGTTTCCAGAAGTCGGAAGCAACCCCCACCCAGCCAGCCCAAAGCCGCAGGGAACAACTCGGGTTCGGTTTTGTTTGGTCGTTGCAAGGGAAAGGGGAATGGAATGGCTTTGGGGGAGAGTCACGCAGGTTTTTTTTTTGGAGAGATAGAGAGGAAACTGTGGGGTTTGCGTGTTTGCGTGTCTGCGCGTTTGGTGGTGGTGCAGCTGATCCGAGACGATTGGGTCAGAATGGACGGCTTGCGACGGGGGGGGGATTCTTCATTGGGGGTTCAGAGGCGGGAACCGGAGACGCTCTAATGCAGCCGTGATGCACCACCTTTTTTTTTTCTTTTTTTTTCTTTTTGGCAGTCGACGACGAACCGGTTGAATCCCAACCCAAACTACCTTGTCCTTGCATGGCCAAACCGGTATGTCGTGTCTCGCGCAGGTGATCGGGGGGGGGGGGGGG
>MU843219.1:0-13518 GCA_030867305.1 Colletotrichum zoysiae | reverse complement strand
TATATAATGAGAATACCCCCCAATTCACTGAACTCAGTCTAATATATCCCCCTCCTCTTGGCCAAGAAGCGACGAAAGCTAACTCGCAGTCGCAGGACCTCGGAGAAAAGAGGAAGAAGAAAAGTTTGACAATCACCAAAAAATACTACATTGCATATATATTCCCCCTCCCCCTGTTTCTCATGTCCAACCGGGAGAAGAGGGCTCAAGGCCACGCATACACACACGCGCGCGCACATCAGCGTTTCGACGGGCCGTACTGTCCATTGCCGACTCTGCCAACTGATTAGTCGTGACACCCTCCCCCGCCTTTCCCGACCTTTAACCTGCGTCCCCGCCGATGCGGTCCTTGTCCCATGCGCCCATCACTGCACACATTACTTCACACACAAAAACAAAACAAAAAAACAAATTGGGACGCGCCAGGTCGGAGTCATAACTGTCATTACTAACGTAAGAGGCCATCCGACCTAGAGGTATCGAAAGAGACGGGCTACCCTCCGAAAAGGGGCATGTCCGCTAATCCAAAAAGAAGGAAAAGCCTTGTGTCCTCAATTGCGAACCCTGCTCCTTTACCACACCCATATGTTACGCCTCGAAACCAGGGATAAAAATGATACATGTAGAATGCCAAAGCCAACACCCTTTTTGTCGTTGTCGAGCGCATAAACCTCACCCCTCATCTGCCGTGCCTCACACTCTGCGACTCGTATCTCGCCGGCGAGTTGAACCGCCCTGCCGAGTCGTGCGTGCGGGATGAATCGTAACCCCCGGGCGACTCGTACCTGACGCTCTTGGCGGAGGGCGCGTCGTAAACAGGCTCCCGTCCTGCGGAAGGTACCGCTGACTTCTGGCTGACGGACCCTTCAAACTGTTCCTCGGACGGCCGGCCCTGGGAAGGCGGCACGGCGGTGCCGGCGTCCTTCTTCTTCATGCTGAACAGCCGCTTAAACCCTGTCGGGGCAGGCGGCTCCAGAATGGCAGCCTCCTTGGCGTCGTCCCAAACGAGGCGAGGCACGAGCAGTCGGTACGGGACTGTGATGCCGGCGGGGTCCTTCTGGTTCACCTCGACGTTGAGGCAGATGTCCAAACCGCCCTCGAGGTCCACCTCGAGCGCGTCCGCCCTCTTCTTCTGCTTGACCGACAACCCTGTCGGGGTGCGGTGGAAGGGCTTCGGCCGCGCCAGCGAATCTTGCGACCTCGGA
Source organism: Colletotrichum zoysiae (assembly GCA_030867305.1). Classification (NCBI taxonomy): domain Eukaryota; kingdom Fungi; phylum Ascomycota; class Sordariomycetes; order Glomerellales; family Glomerellaceae; genus Colletotrichum; species Colletotrichum zoysiae. The sequence goes on along the minus strand of MU843219.1, from coordinate 12,313 downwards.
ACTTGACGGTCGTCGCCCGTGGTGTAAGAACGGGCCGGCGCACGAGCTGAGAACTGGGCTTCGTCGCCGGGCAGGAACTCGTCATGGCTCCGGGGGACTGCCATGTTAGGAGCGCCGCTCATTCGCGCCGCAGGGCGGGCTGTGAAGTAGGAGTCATCGCCGGATTGGTACTCATCGTGGCCGCCGCCCCGGAGACTCATGCCCCTGGCCCTAGGCCCCTGCCCTCGGTCGTTTTCGTCTTCGTATCCGTAATACCCGTCGTCCACGCTATCGTCGTCTCGGCCGTTGTCCTCGTCTCCCCACTGGCCGTTGATACCGCCGTCATCAGGTTGGGATTTCTTGCTGCCCCGGCGACTGAAGAAGTTGCGAGTCAGCGACAGTGAGCGCTTCGGCTTGGGCGGCTCAGCAGGCCGACCTCCATCGGTCGAGTTGCGGCGTGAAAGACTGCGGAACAGACCGCCAGACCGGCCCTTGTTGGAAATCGGAGGCCGAGATCGGGACTCGTCTCGGGCGTCTTGCTGCATATCCGGGCGATACGCGGGGCCACGGTTCGAGGAGAACCGCCTCAAGAGGCCTTTGCGACTCGCTGGCGGGCTCGGGCTCCTATCGTAAGCAGACAGCGGCGGGGTGGGAGGCGGCGTAGTGCCCGGAGTCCACGCTCTGATGGAGCACCAGTTGCGGTGCGGCAGCAAGTGTTTGTTGTTTCGCGCCTTCCCATCCACGCCATGCTGGAACAACGGAATCATGTCTTCCTCGGTCGACTCATCAAAGTGGTGGACCTTGTTGCGCTTGTTGAGGATATCTGCCATCAGGTCCGGGGGTGGCGTGTTGACAATGGCCGAAGAGATGATGTTGGGCATGTATCTGAAGTCCTTGTGCTTGGGGAGACCGAGCTTGGGGTTGGCGTAGAACTGACCGACGGCGGCAAGGTGGACGTCGCCGCTGAGGAAGGTGACTCTCACGGACTTGTCTGCCGCCAGGTCCTGCATGTCCTGCAGGACAACGGTCCGCTCCTTTTTGTGATTCTTGGCTGTCCAGTGATCGTTCAGGTCGTCGAGCACCTCAACGCCACCGTCGATGTGGTTCAGGGTGTTGCCGAGCATACCCAACTTGCCAAGAGCCTTGACGGGATCCATGGCTCTCGAGGTGAGACTAAGAAGAACGTTAGCATGTTGTCCTAGGATCGTGCAGACAAGAAACTCACATGTTCTCCAACCAGACCAACCTGGGGTAGGCGATCGGAACACCCAGCAGAACCAGCAGATGCTCGGTTCGCCCGTTCCTCAGCTCATCGTAGCAGCGGTCCATGATCCTCTGCCACGAGGGCTCGCTGACCACATCGAGCTCTGTCCGCTCTGTTCTGCCGTCGACCGCTAACAGGGAAACCTTGGAGCCCAGCTCGACAAACAGGCTGCGGCTCAGCTCATTGACGTACGGCCCGGGTTTGGTGCCAAGGATCCAACTGGGCTCAGAGGCCTCCGTTTCCGTGGGGACGCTCTGCTGTTGGAATAGCATGTAGTACTTGTATGCAACGTTGCCAAGGCCAGAGAATACCGGCGAGTTCATGTCGTGGTGCGCATACGAGCCGAAGCCGTCCGAGATGTCGTGATCGTCCCACATGTTGACCATAGGGATCTGCGAGTTGGCCAGCCCGAAGAGGCCCTGCGAGAACCACATGCAGTACCGCTCGAGGTAGGCCCGCTCCAGCTCGTCCTGCATCGTTGGCGTGAAAGGCGCGTTGTGCTTGTGGAGGGGGTTCCTGATCGCCAGCCACTCGCGGAACTGTTTGCTCTGGTCCATCAAGCAATCATTGTAAATCTGATCACCGCCACCAATCATGACATGGAAAGGCTGTGACTGGTGAGTGTTGAGAACGTCGCGCCACATGGGGTCGGGGCCGCTGAAGTCGTCGGGGTTGACGCTGGCACTGAACCCGTTGCAGCTGTGGAACATGATGTTCATGGACTGTCCGAGGGCAGGGACCCAGAAGCCCATCGCGGGGCCCCTGTTGATCCGGTACGCGATCCGCTGCTGGTTCTCGTGGAGTTCAATCTCAATGTTGAAGCGCCAGAACGTGCATCCGCGCTCTGCGTGCAGTCGGAAACCACGCACGTCCTTGTACTTGGAGACCTTTTCACCGTCGATTTCGACACGCTTCCGACGGCTGGCAAAGGAGCCGGGCAAGTCTGGCGAGCCGTCCGGCTGAGTGTAATCGGGCGGGCTCCTAGTCTTTTCGAAAAGGCCGTTGTCTGTCTCATCTCTAGACAGGTCCTTGGCCTCGTCGAGGTGCTCCACCGGACGAACGTAGAGTGTCTCCCCTCGTCTGCCCAGCTTCGGAATTCCGGCAATCGGGTCCACGTATTCTGGCGGCAGCCCCTGGTCCCCCGAGATCTCCAGAGGTGGGGGAGGGAGCAGTTCGATGGGCTGCACGAACAGTCGCAAGGTCGGCGCGATCTCGTACGAGGAGTCGCTGTCCAGCGTCACGATCATGACCGACCCGCGCCAGATGGTTCTCTCATTGACGGCGATGTTCCTATTGCGCGCGGGAACCTTTTCATGTTTGAGTCCGCAGTATCTCAACAGCGGACCGCACTTGAGGAACAGTGGCGGCTTGAACCGTGTGGGAGCTGGTTTGTCAGCCTCTGTCAAACATCCGTCGCGCAATCCAAACTTACCATGTGTGTCATCATACTCGCCGTCAAAGGCTTCCGCCTTGCGCGGCCGTGATGTGCTCCCTCTGCGCTTGCCGCCTTCCCACCAGGGAGTATCCTTATCGTCCGAAGCAAGCCGTTCATCGCTGAGATCCAGCATGGCCCCAGATAGACTACCGACTGTCGCCTTCTTCCACTCGTCAAGATAAACAGGCGGCTTGTAGATGCCTTCGCCGGGGCGGAACGTCTTCTTGGCGGGATACAAGTCCCGAGAGTCATCACTGAAGCCGTCATCCTCGGAGTAGTATTCAATATCGGATGGTCTCCCGCGCGTGACAGCCTGCGCCTGGGGTGCGTGATGATGGTTGTCACCACGTCCGCCCGAGGCTACAGGTGCCTGACGAGCATTGTCGTATCGAGGGTCATCGTCTTCGGAGTCGTAGTCGTCTTGTTGGGCCGCCGGCGCCGTCGACCGACGTTGGACTCCTCCCAAGTCGATTCCAATCAACTTCGCAGCTTTACTGGGAATCCCGGTTCGCCTCACGTCCTCCTGCCTTGCGTCCGAGGGCAATGCCTGTTCGCGCTGTGACACGGATCTCTGCACGGGAGGCCCGCCCTTTTCTGCCGCCGATTGGTCCAGGGCGGCGTTCCGGAACTCAATGTTGTCATATTTCCTCTCCGCATCTTGCCGGATGCTGAACCACGGGTCGCCCTTCGGCTGCTTCTTCAGCTTGTTGCTCCCGCTCCTAGTGAGAGAGAAGCTGGGTCGACGAGACCCAGCAACCGGTGGTGTGGGCTGCGGGCTCGTCTCTGCGCTCCCAGTTGGCTCGTCACCCTGCGGCAACACCATGTCATTCCTTGCAGCGCGCTCGCGGAAGCTCAAGTTGCGCTTAGGGATTCCTGAGCTCGGCGCGGGCGGCTCTCGAGGCCCTTCACGGAGACTGACGCTTCTCTGCGGGACCCCGGAGGAAGCGGGAGGATGTCTCTGTTTCGCAGCAGCCATTGGAGGTCCTTTCGGCGGGTATGGCCCGGAAGCATGGCGTCTGTGGCTTTCAGGCACGTACTGCGGCTGTTGTCGTCTGTCGTCGAGTGAGTGGCGGGGCGCGTAGTTCCTGTCGTCTTCGGGGTAGTATTGCACCGGCGCTCCTCGCGGAGCAGCCACATTGGCCTGCTGCACTCTTCGGTCCTCGTCCATCCCGTCGTCTCGGAACCGCACCTGGTGTGCTGGCGCTTGGTGCACCTGTACTTGCTGCACCGGCACATGTTGCACGTGTTGTACCTCTGGCGGAGGTTGTTGCGGCTTTCGAGGCGGCTCTGGAAGGGGTCGCTGAGGCTCCTGTTTGAACAGGAGGGGCTCTTGCGGCTGCGGCGGCGCGCGATGCGTGGGCTCGGGAGGTTGCAAGAGGTTCGGGTTCTGCGCAGCCTTCTCGGCAGCCTTTTCTCGGGCGCGTCGCTCCGCAGCCTCGACACGAGCTCGCTTCTCCTCCTTGGTGATGCTGTCGAGCGTCAGCTCAAGCCTCTGGAGCGGAGAACGGTCGTTGGCGAACTTTTTGCTGGATCCCCCTACCGAAGACTTTCTCCCCTGCCCACTCCTGCCTGCCCCGCCCGTGGATCTTCTCCTTGAGGAGCTCTGAGGATCGCGGGGTGGTCGTGTCTCGTCGGCAGCGTCGAGCGTGCGCTGAGAGCGGTCGAGAGGGGGCAACTCCTCCTGCTTCTGCTGCCTTTCTTCGGCCTCGGGAGCAGGATTCTTATAGTACTCTTCTGGGTTCATCTCGTCGTCCGGGACGACCAGCGGACTGGGCTGTCTCGAAACGCGAGGCGGGCCTGGTGATGGGTGTGTGTAGGGCAGACCACCATTCCCGTACGGATGTCTGAAGCTCACTGGCGGGGCGCGGGGTACATCTGGGGCGGCCGGAGGTGTTGGGCCGGACTGGTACTCAAGATCGACGTCGTCCTCGGCCTCGTTTCTGTTGTTGTTGTTGTTGTTGTTGCGCTCTCTACGTCTTCGCTCGCGCCTCTCAGCCTGCTCGTCTGGATACTGGGATTCACCGTAGGGGAAGGTCGGCGGGCGCGGGGCCAGGCCTTGATCAGCAAAGCTGGAGGCGGTTGGTGAGGCGTAGGGGCTGAGAGTCGAGTCGGTGACGGCCTCGGTGTTGGTCGTCTGCAGCGAGGTGCGGTTTGACTTTGGGGGTTGAGGAGGAAGAGGTTTGTCCGTCATGAGCGGTGCGTTTGGAGGGGCCCCCAGATCTGGCGAGTTGCGACTCGGAAGACTAAAGTCTTCCGACTGGCGACGCTGGCGTCTGGCCGCCTTGGGGCCTGACAGATCGCCCCAGTACGGTGCAGTAGGCATAGCGACGAGGCTATTACCTCGTGTCGTCGCTGGGCGTTGAGGGCTGCGCTACCCAGTCGGGGCTGCAGATGGGAACAGACTTGGTCGCAAAGACCGGTGTGTGGTGGTACCGTCGTCCGTGGGATAGAGAGAGAGAGTGTGTGCGAGCGAAAGCCAAACCTGCAGCTAGGAATACCCTCTAAGCTACTTTGGTATAGAAGTACGGGGAAAAAAATTGCCTAGAAGCAGAATCTACTAAACGGTAGGGTGAAAATGGCCGGGCGTCAGATACGTATGCAGCTTGCCATAGCAGCCAATGCAATGCAGACACGCGCGCGCGCACAACGGACGTAAGTTGTATGCGAGGACAGGGAAGGAAGCAGTAAGTCGGTCACCGAGGTGAGGTTGCTGAGATTTACTTTTGGATTGAGCCCAGGAAGAAAGAGGAGGAGGTGGTAGTGAGTTTGGGGGGGGCGGTCCAGAAAGCGAGGAGATGCAGACAAGAGACGAGCAAGTCAAGAAGGGGAAGGAAAGGGCGGAAAGACGCGGAAAGAAGTTGGCTTTTTTCCTTTTCTTTTTCTTCCTCTGTCTTGCGACTCAATCACCGCGGCGGAGGAAGGCTTAGATTAGAGGCAATGGACGACCCGAAGAGCGAGTTGCAAGCTTGGAAAATGGCGAGGTTGACGGGTTATGTGCCACGAGCCTACGGCGTCATTCGCCCGCCCGGTTGGGTTTAGCACAACGGATGTTAGACCAGGATCGGGGACGGCTTTGGGCGCAGAGAAGGACGTCCCACCCCGGCCTGTCGACTGGGATCTTGAGTAGTCCCCATCCAGTGGAGGACTCCAGTCCTTCCGCCGCTAGACCAGGCGTGTCATCGATTGGGCTGGCAGGGTAAGCGGGCAAGACAAGACACCTCGAGCTGCGGAGCAGACTACTGTACCTGACCGGGTACGACCAGCCTCGACGAGGGGTTGCGGTGTGTTTTATGTGTGCTGTTCAGGTCCGTAAGGTGGCCAAGGAGGGGGCCGCAGAGGAGTGAGTGCATGCGATGCGTAGGAAAAAGTTGGATAAAAATAAATGAGGGAAAAAAAAACACCCGAAAGAGGCGGTCGGAACGGAGCCCACTCGATGGGCGTCGCTTTGCCATTGACCAGTGACCACGACTCAAAGATGCTGCAGCTTCCCTACACTACTTTTGCGCGCATTGCCGCCCCATCGTGCCATCTTCCGCGGCAGAGGGGGATAAGGATGAGGGAGAGGAGGGTGGAGGGGGCATTGAGCTTACTTGCTTGCTACCCCATGCAGCCGTCCTCTCTGTCTGCATTCCGTCCTCCCAGCAAGCTTCCTTTGCGCCAACGGGCCGACCTTGTTTGGCTCCTCTCCGAATGTGCAAAGGATGTATGTATTTATTACCTGACCTGGCCCACGCCTCCCGTGTCACGGGCGACGAGTGAGATTTGATAGACGCAGAATGCAAGGTACTTTTCCCAGACTTTAGGTACGTGTCCAGGTCGGGAAAAACAAGGTGGCTGACCTCGCGTCCCAATATCGAGTACGCCAAGGATCATCGAGGGCAAAGCAAGGTACAGACGGGATAGATAGTGGTACCCCGGTTGTGGGGGGCTTGTTAAAAAAAGAACAGAAGAAAAAAGTCAATTCGATTAATTACATGTGGTAACACGATCTTACCCGTCCGAATATCGAGGTGGCTGGCCGGCTGGTGCAAACGGAAGACCTCGGGCCAGCTTAGAAAAGATCCTTCACCTTCAGTCTCGACCATGGTCGATTTTGGGACGAAGTATCGGATGATCGGGGCAAGGACGAAAAGATGAAAAAATGGGGAAGGCGATGAGAGTGTGGGCATGTTGACGATAATCTTGAGAGCTTTGGTGTGTGTGAGAGATGAATAGATCGAGATGGAGAGTGATTGAGGGAGAGACTCGTCGAAAGACGGAAAGAGCGGGCGGGTGACGGGCCCAAAATGGAAAAGAAACACCACCTAATCGCCTCGACGGCTGTCTAAGACGGATGGATTACAATCCAAGAAATGAAACCCAGGGCGCAGTCTGAATCAAAATACCTAGGTACCCCCCCCATAGCCTTGGAAAGAGAAGAGAGCCGATCCGGGTCGAGGAAACACTGGCCCAAGGTCTCTCTGGGCTTCCTTCTTACTTCGTGCAGTAGCCGCTCGCTCGGCGCGCGCCGGGACTGCCCGCCCTCACCCCAACCAGAGATTACAGACCGGCAGGCAGGCAGGCAGGGCTCCCCTCAACTGTCACCGAGCTTGGACCCCACCTGTAACTCCCAAAAACGCCCAGTCACTAGGTAACATCAGGCGACGATTGCTGCGGCAGCAACTGTACTCAGTCATCTGCAAGGAAGTCCGCCGCAGACACATACACACACCTCCTACACAGCACGACGTTTGCAAATCATTTGATTGAGCCCAAAACACCAACCCGCCCACCGTCTAATCTTCATAGGACACCATAACCACACAATGCCAGATGCTCATGAACGAGAAAAAAGGAAGGAGGGGGAAAAAGAACCAAAGTATTTCTATGCCAAATGCTCCCTTGTCCGCCTGCTTGTTGTACTATACTATACGCCTTATTTTTCAGTCAACCTGTCAGACTCTCTGTGGCGGCTTCCGTCTCTTGAACGCTCCCGCCTGTCGTGGTATTCACCATCCTCGTCGTCCTCGTCGTCCCCGGCAAACGCGTCGTAGAGCTCGCGGCCCCGCGTGCGCTTCTCGCCGTTCAGGCCTTCGGCTTCGTCCTCGTTGAGCAACTCGAATTCGTAGTTGTCCCGAGGTGAGTTGTTGCGACGCTTCCTGATGAAGAACCAGACCCCGAGAGCAGAGCAAAAGACGGCAATGAGACCAATAGCCCCGTACACCCACACTCCAGCCTTGCCAAACGACGGCAGCCAAGACACCCAGTTGGACGGGCTGGTGGTGGCGGCGGCGGCGTCATCCGTCGCACCCGTCGGCTTGCCCGTCTCCGCAGGCGTCGCCCCTTCACTGGGCTTGAGCTTCGTGGGCCGCTCAGGGTGGTCCGTAGGAATGGCAACCGACGCCGTGTTTTCGGCAGGGTGCGTCATCGTCGTGACGGCAGCCGGCAGCGTGGTCGTGGCAACAAGCGCGTGGTCATTGTCGTCTTCTTCCGTCGGCATGGGAAGGAGCGTCGCCTTGCTCGCGTCGATCGACTCGCCCCACAGCTTCAGGTGCCAGTCGACAAACGTGCCCTTGTGCTCGTTTTCCTTGGAGTCCTTGACAACCACAGTCCACTTGCCGATGCCAGATTCTCCCCTAGTGCGGCGTCAGTAACCGCGTTTTAGTCGCGTGCAAATGTCAAAGTCGACTTACCAGTGGGCAACGCTCATGAAGGTCCAGTCAACGTAGCCAGAGTTGGCCGAGTCCATCTTGCGGGTCACGGACAGATGGCTGGTGACTCCGTCAGGGCTGATCAAATCAACGCTCAAATCACCTCTGCGCGTGTGGTTCACGTTCATAGTGACCGTTACATGCTCGACTCTCTCCAAATTGGCCTCCTTCAGCGCGTCGGCGGTGACGTCGAAGCTGACCGCGATGCCATCTTTGCCCTGAGGGATGTCCCTGTTCACGTGGATCCAGGGCGAGTAGTACCACGCCTGCGGCTTGACGTTCTTCCACGTCTTGGCTGCCTCAACCATCTTGAAAGCGTCAATCTTGCCGTATCCGTACGTGTGGCTAAACTTCTTTCCGATTTTGGTCGGCATCCACTCGCCGTTGGCCTCATCCATGGGAACGGCAGTATCCATAGCGAGCCATTGCATGTCTCTCCATGTCAAGTCGGGACGAACTTCGAGAACCAAGGCGTAGACACCAGCGCCCAACGGGGCGGCGGCGGAAGTACCTCCGTGGCCGTTGTAGCAGGCGTTCTGGCCGACGTCGGTGGTGTGCTGCAAAAAAATGTTAGCTTCTTGTCTCGTTATTTCGCGATGCAGTGTCCTTACGATGGCGTCTCCGCTGCCACTGCTGTAGGTGACAACCAGCTGCGCAGAGCACTTCTCCGAGTAATAAGGATGCTGGCCCTTCCTGTCGATGGCGCCGACGGTGATACTGTAGATGGAGTTGGTGTAGCCGTCAAAGTTGCAGTTGTCGTCGTTGGCGGCGCCGTTACCACTGGCGAAGACGTAGATGGATCCCTTGCCGCCGCGGCCTTGCTGGATGCCCTTGAGCATAGCGCGCTTGATCAGGATGCCTGGCGCGTCCATTGAGCGACCATCGTCAGGCGGGCCCCAAGAGCAAGAGTAGATGTCGTTGTGCTGGTAGTCGTAGGTCATGGCGACAGCCTCGTCCGCGTCCGAGATCAGCTTGCTAAGGATACGGATGCCGGCAATTTTGGATTCGTAGGCCACACCAAGCCCGCACACGTCGTTCTTGGCGGCGGAAACTTCACCGGCGCAGCGTGTACCGTGCTTGTCGTCGCTTAGGGTGGGCTTGGGCTCTTCCCGGTGGTCGTTGAAGTCATAGGAGCCTTCGGCGTAGTAGTTGGGCTTCAAGTCGTCGCTGTACATGTCGAGACCGTCGTCGACAATGGCAACGGTTGCGTTCTTGCCCGTAATGCCCTGCCTCCAAACACCGGCGACGTTGATGTCGTGGCCAGGCTGGACAGTGTTGAGCAAATGCCATTGCTCGTTGAAGATGGGGTCGCTGATTCCCAGGGTTTTCATCAAGTCATTCATCTCGGCAACCTTCTTGGTATCAGGCTGCTCCTGACGAGCAAAGTTGAAAGGGCCATGTGTCAGGGGAGGGAGCCTCTTCTCCAGAGGCTTTCGAAGCTGTTGCTTTTGCGCCAGACGAACGCTGTCGAGAACGTCGAAGCCGCCCATGGAGCGTTTCCTCAGCTTGCGCTCTTGCAGGGCGGGTTTGACGATGTCTTGCGCCGCCTTCCTGGCCGAGAAAATGTGGTGGCCATCCAGATTACCGAGTGTACCCTCGTGCCTCAGACCCAGGCGCTCGGCGACCTGATCGGGAGATGAACGCGAATCCAGTTCGAGAACATAGTAATCGTTCGTTTCGTAGTTTCGGGGCGTGGACAAACCACTGGCGAGGGTGGCAAGGCCGAGAAGAACCGCAGAAGGCTTCATGACGGGCTACCGTATACCCCTCGAAGGGACGGGATGGGAGAGTGTACGGGGGGAAAGAGAAGAAAAAGGAGAGGGCTGCGGAAGACAGAGTTGGATGTTAGCCTTCGGCGCCCGTATCGAGATCAAACCAGTGAATGGTAGAAGAAAAAAGACAATGGCGGACAGGTGGAATAACACAAGACGTGTACGTACGTACCTCCCTCGTTCTCTCTCTCTGCTTGATTAGGGGAAACAAAGGTAACAGGACTGGGCCCGTCTAGGCCTGGGAAGGGAGGTGGAGTGGAAAGGCGAGACGTGGTCGAGTCGCAAGTGGCAAGGGGCTGCCCTGGGGTTGGCCAAAGCTTCCCTATGGGATTCTGCGACACCTCTCTCTCTCTTCTGTCCCCTTCGGAATAACAATAACCGTCCTCCTGGGCGCGGCGACCTGGGGATCGCGCCAATCACCACAGCAAAACCACGAATCCCTCTTGGCGATGTAGATTGGACGTGGACTTTTTACAGTTGCTGTTTGTCGTCGTTGGTCGGTTCCAAGTCAAAAGGCCAGAGTTCACGCGTAAGGGACGGCGGGGAAATGCCGTTTCATCGTCCTCAGGCACTCGATATCGATGGGACGGACGGACGGATGTCGGGGGCCCACACGCGAAGCTGGCCACTCGAGGAAGGGGAGAATGCGACAAGCAGTCTAGGAATGTGAGGATGAGGGAGTCAGAACAAGCAGACAGTGCAAGCGGTGGGCATGGGCGTCTCACTTGAATAATATCGATGCTAAAGAGGCAAAGGGGGCACAAGGGTCATGATCTGACTAGGTAGGTAGATGTTGCTTCGTGGCCTTCTCGAAAACGGCAGGAACCCAAAATGCTTACTGACCGGCATCCTATCCGGATACATACCCAAGATTTCTGACCTGCCCGCCTACGGACCGACCAGAACTCGCCCCCGCCACGGTAAAACCTACCTACCTAGGTACCTATGTAACAAGGTGCCTAGGTATAAGCTACCTACCTAGGTAAGGTAGGCAAGTGTACTTCAATCGTAGGGGTCCTAGTGCTCCAAGGGACGCTTTGCGTGTAGCAACAATGGGGGGCCAATGGGGCGGCCGCGCCAGTGTTGAAACACCTGTGGGTGACGACGGGTTCCTCTGAATCGACCCGCCTTCTCTTTGTGTGCAGGCGCCGAATCCTCAGCTGACAGCCAGGGCGGGCTGGTGTTCTGTTCCGCCAAAGGATGGGGGATTTCCCCAAGCCCCCCCCCCCCAGTCAGTCAGTCCCCTAGGTAAGCCGGCAAGCCGAATGAATGCTTTCTTGAGCCTGTCAACTGTGTCCATTCTCCAAAACTTGTTTGCATGTACCCTGCTCTCGCCTCAGGGCGTCTCCGGTCTTGCAATGCGCGCTTCGCTGCCTACGCCTTACTGAAGAGTTCTCCCCAAGAAGTTAGTACGTACCGGCCTGCGTAATCCCTTCTTTCCACATGCCAACCGAGACCAATCTCATTACTTGTTCCAGTCGTCTTTGAACAGACAACTGGTTGCTTGCTCATCTGGACATCCACCCCCCTTTTTTCGTTTATTTGCACAAGTCTCAGGCATCTTGCCATTTCTAACAAGAATGCAACACAAGGCGAAAGAGGAGGTCCTGTGCCTCTCTTTTTTTTCTCTCTTTTTTTTTTTTTTAGCACCAGGGAGGCCCAAGCGTTGAGTCGCGAACAGGCAGGCAGGCAGGCAGGCAGGCAGGCACCTCCGGCAAGCTCTTTGATGGCCTTGGCGCGTGACACAGTTTGGTCGTTTCGGAATGGGCTCGCAACCTGTTTACCCTTTGTTTTGGTGCCTGCACAGGTAGCCAGCCAGCCAGCAAGCCATCCAACGCCCCCCGTGATATAACAGGAAACGCTGGCCTCTGCCATGTAACTTTGTATCCCCCCCCCCCCCCTTCTGTAACAGTGTCTCTGTGGTTCCAGTTCGCTTCTGCGCGCGCGCGGGACCGTCTCGAGTTGCTCTGTCCATGGCAGGTGAGGGACCGGGACAACCGGGCTTGACACGAGTCAATGGGGCTGCCAACGACATGCCAAAACCGCATTGATTCGTTAATCACGTTCCTCAGACGCAGCTTCATGATTATCTCCAGTTCTACATGACTGGCCCGAAACCCTCCACTTGCATGGTCCGCTTCCCCGTACGCTGAATTTCCTCAAGACTCAAGCT
>MU843218.1:0-13625 GCA_030867305.1 Colletotrichum zoysiae | reverse complement strand
CCTTCGGACAGACAAATTTCGAGGAGGGCGAAGGGTGACAGTCTAGGACCAACTGAGACCCCGCCACAACCCAGAGAGAGTTGTGCAGTGATAGACCGAGATGCACTCCAAGTTCCGCAAGCTGAGATTGATCGTGTTGAACAGGTACAACACATGGATGAGAGTGCGGCGAAAATAACCAGGGGCCGTAGTGCACGTATCGCAGCACGACAAACCGCTGATAGCGTGGCTCACAACCCTGATATTTCACAAGCAAAGACATGCGCAGAGCCAACACATAAGACTGCGGAGTCGTCATCGCCGATGCCTACGGAGGTCACAGTGGTCTCGAAAAGGACGAAGAGGAAAACGCAGGAAACTGGACTGCGCGATAGCAAACCTACCCTGGAAGGACCAAGAAAGCGCCGACGGCACCGGCGGGTTTCATGATACCAAGGCTTTGGCTACGTGCCAAAACTATCGGCCCAAACCTATTGACGACAACACTTCCGCCTGGCCGCTATTATACTTCGCTCACCAGTCCCCTTTTCCTGTATAGGTATTGACCCACTTCGTATTAGATTGACCTTCCCATTAATAACCTCAAGGCACGTCCCGCTTGTGAAACAGAACCATATCCTTATTTTTTCTGTGGTCTTCTAGACACCCACTTGATGTCCCTCAGCCAGAAAACTCCTAGGCGCACCTTCCTAGGGTAACACTACGCACGTGACTGTGACGACGCTTCGCCTACCTTTTTCTTTATGATACCCTGCCTGCCTTTCCTACGAGGTGGCCCTCTCCCGCATGGCTAGCCTCTCTGCCGACAGCCCATTCTGTCTGCGTGTGAATTGAGAGGACGAGTTCAGCCTTTAAGTCATAGCATTTTGAGTTTTGCACGATTATCGGTGGTCACTACCTGGTGATTGACAGTAAGAACAACAGACCTTCGCCTGCGTACTTGGTATTCGGTATATACACCAGAATGAGAGGTTGAATAATGCAACTTCTGAAAACTGAGCTGTGGATTGAACTACAGACAAGCCCGACAAACAAAATCGTTACCCTCCCATTCTAGTCTCTGCCCTGGCTTCATTCTTTTTGCATCACGGTGCCATATATCACTATACTTGTCGCCGTGACGTTCCCACCATCTGCACCGGCAAATTTTCCGAACAATCCAGACGCGCACCTCAATTATGTTTTCTTTCGCATTCGCAGCTGCAGTCATGCATGACTCCCTCTCGTCCGTCATAGATGTTGTTACCCATGCAGGAACATCATCAGTAACGTGGCCAATGCAGTCTTCAAAGAACTCAAGCCGAGGTCGACGTACACATGAGCTGTTTGAGGATGGAATCAGAGGGTGGTTCCACAGCCTAGGTGTCAACTGGATGCCCAGAGTGATTGTTTGAAGTTTCTCGAAGCTAACGAGGAGTGATGAAATGTTGAGATTCTCATGCCGCACAATGATGTTGCGAAATAATGCCCAGGGGTTTGATAAGAGCTTATTGAAGTATCGATGCGACTTGATCGACGACCGTTTGCTGCGTGTATAGTTGCTAACGCACAATATATCGACGTTGGGTTTGCAGACCATTGTTTTGGGTCCATACTCAAAGCCATGGCCATCATCGTCAGGGAAAAGGAGAAACTGCGGCAATAGTTGAAAACGTCGTAGTACATCTTCACGGGTCTTCCGACATATAAAGAGCCCGAGCGGAGCAGCTGGCGATTTGATGCGGATCTCCCTTCGGTTTTCTCGTCGTCGGCAAAAAGCTTGATGGACTTGAAGCGTTGGTTCTGTATATCTGATAATTTCATATCTTAATTCAAGGGGCAAATGTGAAAAAGGGCGTTGACGGTGTATTGATTCGTAAGTTTGCCGTCTGGTCCGATCACGCAACACAACCATGTTGTCTTCGGTTATGATGAAGATGTAGAGGTTGAGGAGTTGTCAAAGATACAGAAGGGAACTTTCTGATCTCCGGACATGGGCTGATAACATGAGGAACGTGGTGTGCTTTAATAGCCAACTGTGCCTCTTCACTAAGCAAGCGGGGGCTAGTTCTAACCCCAGAGAACAGCAAAACACAATAGCCAACGAAAGACGCTTCGATGAAAATCCGGAAAGTGACCCTGTCATGCAGACAAGCTGGTAGCACCAATTATAAGCTCTGATCAGGTCATCCCATGCACTATGTGTGTGAACAGACCTGGTCAGTCTAGACCTTAGCACAATCATGCGATGAGAATCAACATCCTTATCACCAGGAGCGTTTGACGCAACCAGGATAGGTGGGTCAAGGAGGGATCGGCAGGCAAGTACTCAGGCTCGTAATAGAGGACCGGGGAAGCTGAACCTTGAAGCCGGATGAACAACAGGCAACGAGGTTGTTGTTGCACCGCCGCCAAGACCGAATGTTTGGTGATATCCAAGCTCAGACTACAAGAGTGGAGCATATGCAAGTGACTTGTTAGGGCATATGACACGTAAGTCACTTCAGGGAGTGCGCAGCATGTCGCCAGCCAAGGGAGTGAGCGTATATTCTACATCTATCTCTCATTCAGTCATCACTATGGTTTACTTACGACGGCAGGCTATGTATGTACTTGCCAGAGTGTTGGAATGGGGAGGCATTCCTCCTTAGCCTAAGTCGTTCTTTGTAAGTGTAGATCAAGATTAGTAACAGGCGGCTGATCCTAAGAAGCGGAACTTGTATATTATGACAGCCTCAACGCAGTATAATTTAATTGGAGCTTGTTCAATCAGCTCTCTTTCTCGTTTAGCTCTTCTTTGCTTGAATTAGTTGCATCCATACAATGGCAGAACCCAGCCTTTCTTCTCTGCTTCCTGCGTTTACGCAAGGACCAGAGGCACTCAATTACATATCGTTGGTTGCGGGGGCATTTATTGTGATTATCACCTTCCTCCAACGCATTCCTGGCTTTAATGAACTCGAAAACATGCCTCTAAATTTCGTCAAAACCTATTGGGAGAAAAATACTCAGACAATGAAAATATCCAGCGACGATTCATTTTATCATATTGTAATGGATTGGGTCAGCCGACACAAGGAACTTTCCGTCACAAAGCACCTGATCGCTACGATCGACAAAGGCCCGTTTGTCGTGCGACTGAGAAAAGTAATTGCCGGAATGTCCTCAGAGAATAACCCAGAGTTTACTCCAGACTCAGGCTCGTTCTCATTTCGACATAATGGCCAAAGGGTCTGGTTTAGAAGACACATCGATCGAAAGCGCCCAGGAGAGACCAAGGAATACATAGAATTTAGCACAAGGTCTACGGATTTATCTCTTACCGATCTGGTCAACCAAATCCATCGGGAGCACAAGCAATCACGGCGTCATACAACTGAGGTATACAGAGCAATTTACGATCACAAGGACAAGCATACGGAGTGGCGGCTTGTTGCGTCACAGTCCCGCAATATAGAAACGCTTGTACTTGATCAAGAAACAAAAAAGGAATTACTCGCGGATCTAGGGTCCTTTCTTCAGCCTGGTACAGCGGAATGGTATTTGGCCACGGGCATTCCGTACCGCCGCGGGTATCTATTCGACGGCCCTCCTGGCACGGGGAAAACGTCTCTCTGCATGGCTCTAGCCACGAAATTCAATCTCCCAGTCTACCAACTTGGTTTAGGATCCACCGAGATGAACGACAGTCGCTGCGCAGAGCTCTTCGATAGCGTGCCGTCAAAGTGTTTGATCTTATTCGAGGATATTGATGCTGTCGGCCTGGAGAACCGTGAGACATCACCAGCTGAAAGAAGAGATGGCGTTACATTATCCGGACTGCTTAATCTTATCGACGGTATAGGGGCACCGGAAGGCCGCATTCTCATCATGACCACCAACTACGCCGTTAACCTCGACGAAGCGCTCGTCCGACCTGGCCGAATCGAGAAGATGTACAACTTCCCAATGGCTGACAAGAACTGTGCGAAGTCCCTTTTCACCTCGTTGATGTCTGTTGGGGGTGAGGAGGGCGAGCAACTGGCACAAGAGTTCGCGAAGAAGATCCCAGACGACGTATTCTCCCCAGCCGATCTACAGGGTTATCTCATAACCACGAGAGATTACCCACATATGGCGGCCAAGGGAGTAGAGGCATGGGTAAAGGGAAAGTTGGAAAAATCCACTGTCAAGATCACTGTCGCAGAGAAGACCGGGGTAGAATATTCAGACGGATGAGAAGGGTGGTATGCCGAAGAGACACTGATTGCTGTTTCCAAGAAACCGTATTGGACTGGTAGAGGCTCGTCGGGGCGTACCTTCATTTTGAGTTTGGCAAGGTAGCAATGACAGACAGCAGACGGGAATAGATATGCTCCAAGGTTTTGATTATACAATTCTTAAATCTGCGATGCATAACCCAACGAGATTGAACCGATACTATGTTATGCCGTATCGCTTTGCATGATTTATTACTGTGCGATCGTCGAGTCTTCCATATCTTGTGCGACGCAACCTTGGCCGTCTCCCCGGATCCACCGTCCCTGGCATGTTCAATGGTCGAGAATTGGGGTTTGTAGCGGTCGAGGGGACACGAGGACCCTGCCGCTTCGTCGGTCGGTGGAGAACAGGTTTCGGCGCATCGGGCACGGATATTCTACTTGCTGTGAGCGAATGCATCTGTATCAAGGGGTCGCTTCCTTGACTCACCGTGATGCCGTTCTGGATCGAGGCTTTTGCGATGCTGCCTGCGTTCTGCTTGCACTCAGCGAACGATCTCATATCCAGCGACACGACTGACTTACATTATTGTCAATCTTGAAGTCGGAGTCTGCTTTGCCTGCAGTCGCCAACTCCATCGTCGGTTTCCCGTCCGACATGATCCGAGCTGGTCGGTCGAGGGCTCGCAAGCAGGGTCGGGAGCTTGGGTGTGGTTGAGGTCCTGAAGCGATGGCGGACGAAACCAGGGGTTGTTAAGTGATAATTTTTCGGAAATAATCAGCTTTTCGTCTACGTTGGGGTCCGCGACGGTTTCTGCGTCGGAATCGCTACAGTGATCAATTTCGCGGAGTGCCATTTGTGTTCGAGTAGCTTGAGGGAAAAGTGTTGAAGATGAGAAATGGACCAAGCAGTGAAGAACGAGCGCGTCCCGACGTTGTGTCGCGTTGGTTAGTCAGCGCTTGGTCCCTATGGCAGAGGGTTGTCCACCTATTATTGATTACCTATGCCAGGTAATGCTCCAACTGGGGAGTCTTATCGCCACACCACTCTACTCACCCCAATGCTTGGCCCATTAACTCCTTGTTCTCCGAACTTGGAAGAGATGGTGCGTGGGCGGGCCAGGCTACGTAGCGCATGATATATCTAGGTACCTGTACAAGCAGTCGGCATGAACACAACACATGAAGCCATAATCCTTGTCGCTCGCGTAGCGCGCGTTATGAGCGGCAAATGATAGGCTCTCTTTGCTCTGTCAGTCAGATTGTCCAGAGTGATAAGTATGCACGTTTTGCTTCACCAAGTTGGCATAGTCTGCTGTATTCACCATTCTCCTCTTTTGTTAACTATCATGGACACGATGCTCGGTGACTTTGAGGACCAGTACGCTATCCGCGTGCGAGTTCCCGATCCCCTCGTTTTCGATGCAATTTCAAAAGACACACAAGGAGGAACGCTTTGCACTGTTCACCGATTTGGGAGTACAACTGTTGTCGAAGAGTCCTCATCTACACCAGACCCTGAAACTGAACCCTCCGGCGGAGTTTTGCTGTTCTCGGGCCCCAAAAGTCTTCATGAGAAGCTGGGTGCAAAGGTACCAGACGGCTTCGTAGCCGGCCGTCTCAAAAAGTTGAACGACCTCGTTTTCGCCAATTTTGGTCAGATTAGCAGGCACCATTTCGTCATTGGACTCTACAAGAATCAATGGGTGGTCTTCAACTTGTCTCGAAACGGTACATGGGTTAACAACGACTACCTCCATGGAGAGAGAAGCATGCTCGCTCTGCATCCAGAAAAAGAGAACGAGATACGATTAGGCAGCCCCCCCTTGTCTCTCTTTATCCGCTGTCAACATCCAAGCACCGTCAAACTTAACGAACTCTGGCCCAATCACGATACTCTTTTCTCCGAAACAGACGACTCGTCTCAAACGACTATCGCCGCAGCTCAACATCGCTCAGGTCTGGGTTCGGATTCGCCACGGATATATTATCTCAAGGACCACAAACTCCCTAGTCGAACGAAGGTCCCAAAGATTCTCGCCCTCGACGCCAGAAGCTGCGATCTATTCGTCGCCAAGGCCTACCCTGTTACAGAGAAGGATAGGCTGCTAAGTCGGATGGACCTTCTCCAACAGTTGCCACAAACATCTTGTGGTCCTTTCCTACAAGATCACGTCCTTATCGTGGCAGAAGATGTAGTGTATTCGCTCGTCCCCTATCTGGCAACTGTCGAGACTCTGCAGGCAGTGTCGGAGTTTGCAAAGGAGAGCAAAAAGATAAAGGATCGCTACTCTTTAGCGCGTCAGCTCCTCAGGAACCTCATCAAAGCTGTTTCTATGCTACACGAGCAGTACAAGATCTCGCACGGCGACCTGTGCCTACAAACGGTGTTCTCTGAATCTGTATACGACTGCCAACAGCTCTTTATCTCTGGCTTCTCTGCGGTTGCCCGACTTACGCCCGCTCGCGCCAAATCAGACTGCCTTGCCATTTTCAACACGGTTAGAGAGTTCCTCCAAGACGAGCCCGAACAAGGCTGGTTTGCCGTAGAGCTCCTTGATTCCGTTTGGAAAGAGTTCACGTCACTTCGTAACAAGAAAGACTGGTCCTATACCGTCGTACAGCTTTGCGACATGTTCGACCTAAGGCTCAACGGCGAAGACACGCTATGGAGAAGACTGACGATCTCGAAAGACGTCATTGTCCGATACCAATGCGATGGCAAGCTTGTGTCCTACCATACTGGTGATATCCAAACCTTTGCATCATTGGCAGCCGTCAAGAGCGCCATAGCAGATCCAGAGGCTGCAAGGAAAAACGTCAACATAGCATCTTCTTTGCTGAGACGCTACGCTCAGGAGAAAGGCAACGGAGACTACATTTCAAGCGACGGTTTTGACGCATTCTCCCTTCAAATGGCCAAAAATCACGCAATACACCTCTGTCTGGATCATCTACCGGACTCGGGACAGTCTCAAAAGAGCATGTCATCACTCTTCATGGTGGCTAGCGTCTCTTTCAAAATACCGTATCATACCCGACATGGGTGGATCAACCTCTCTAGTCTTGGATTGCTTGCTCCTGCGGACTCTCCCTTGTTTCAGGGTATTGTCGAACAATGCCACGAGGTGAGAGGCCATTGTTCGGGTTTCTATGTCGCCATCAATAATCATCTGGAGACCCTGGCACAACATCTTGGCTTCAGATACTCCTCCGAAGAGATTGTAAATCACGAAGACAAAAAGCTTGAACATTACACACGAGCAAACGGCTGGTTTATTCTTTCTCCACACGAGTCAGCCGACCTTGTTCCTGTCGAGAGAGCAAGTGAGATGGTTTGGGGACGTCAGCCACTGGGGCCGTTTCTCAAATCTCACATGCCTCACAACCCGTACGATGCAATGATAAACCTGGATCCTAAGGACCTGTTTGTAGCCCAGGTGGAAATTTCGACATACGATGGGACAGTGGAATCTTCTAATGACCCTCTGGCCTTCTCATTTTCAAGGGAGCGAAAGCCTACTCTTAACAGCGGCGCCGAGAAGGCTAGTCAATGGCTAAAGACTAACGAGTTCAACGCCGGGCGACGAAGGAAAAACTCCAATATGATAAGGACCAATTTTCATCCGACGTAACTCTCCAATTCCATCCAGATCTGAATATACACATGCTAGAATAGCAGGTCCAGGCTCTTATTGTCCCCTATTAGCACCATGAATCACACGTCGGCTCTCCCAATTGATTCGCACGCAAGCTTTTCTCTATGGGGAAAACGGTGCATCCTACATGTAAGGGAGGGGAGGAGAGGGTGTAGAAGAGGGGGATGCTTAGACAAGTGCAGCACTAAGTCCATGATCTGCGAACCTCTGTCGACTCCAGCCAAGAATGTCACCTGCTACTCAGAGAGCGACCAAGTGAATCGTCTGTTTACAGCAACAGTTATTTAGACTGCTAGTTACGTAGCAAGCATTTGTCAAGTATTGCCAAGCAGGCGAACGCAACTCCGCGTCACCACATACCAACACTGTCGCGCTGACGCCCCTGTTCGTGCACCTTGCTTACTGATAACTCTAAGATCTACAGTCCGCGACCTTTGACCTGAGGCCACGAAGGTGTGTTTTGATGGACGGCATCTCGCCTCCATCGGACGGCCCGCAATTGCTCAGTGGTAAACGCGGATATCGCTTTTTGATGCACCCATATCTCGTTGGATTGGTGGAGTCAAATGTCACCAAGACCCCCGGCGTTTCGCTTGCTTGAAGCCACAGCCAGTCGTCTCGAAACAACTGCCAACTATGTCTTGAAATAATTCCAGAGGGCGGGGAAGGTTGGTGAGGAATTCCGCCTGGCACCCCGGCTAACCTCCCGGCCCGGGTGAAGGCACAGAATGGTGGTATTTGATAAAGTCCGTTACCTACGTACGTGGACATCCAAGGCAAGGTAGACAAGGCAGCCACATGAATAGTCACTTATCACTGACGATCAGAGAGTGCGTCTGATGAACTCAATGTTGGATCACACGGAATAATGACTTGGAATCATGCCTCCCTATTGTCCAATCGCGGATCACCCAGGAATCAAGGCGTCTGTTTGCTCAAGGGGACCCTGCGCAGAACCGGCTATTCATCCGCAGCACATCAAGCACCAAGCAGTCTAAAGTACAAAGGTAGGCTGGGATTAGTGTGATTGGCCAGACATAATTGCCTAATCTGATTAGTAGACCAAGACCAGAGGTACCTCTGCAGCGGGGGATGGGCAAACAACGGCAGGGGGCCGGCATGCACCTTATACAGTCTAGTGTGCTGCCGTCTTTAACCAACTCTCATCATAGAAGGTGACATTCTCCACATTTACGCCTACCCCCTATGCAGATAATGCATACACCTGACAGCTAAGTGACAGGCTAAGCTTAAAAAGTCCAGAGGCCTAGCGTTATCAGGTCTAGCCACTGTAAACTGGGTGGAAAGGGTGGAAAAGGTGGAAAAGGTGGAAAAGGTGGAAAAGGTGGAAAGGGTGGAAAAGGTGGAAAAGGTGGAAAGGGTGGAAAGGGTGGAAAGGGTGGAAAGGGTGGAAAACTTAGTGAATAAAGAGAACACGCTGATGATACAAGCCTCAGCACCTCGACCAGGAGGAGGGATTTTATTGCCATGGTCTCATCAGTTCTCATTTTCATTCTAAGGTGTGGTGACGGGCTGGGCTGTTAATAGCAATCGGAGGGAGGGCGTTATTGGGAGAAGATCACTAAGCGAAGGCAGACGCAGTGTATACTCGCCGTACAGTGACTAAAGTCTATAATAATTACACCCCTCATGATATGCTTCCTCGGCGCTTGCCACGCAGGACACCCACATCAAGTGTAGCCAATCAATTGTACTATCCGCCATGCCAGCATGCTCATAGTGCACGGGCCACAAGGATTATTAGAACGCCTGTGGCCTGTGCGCATAGTATCACTCAAGTACTTTAAGGCTCAACATCCCTCAGTTTCCAGCGTTCAAATTCGCAGACCTTCTCTCATGCACTCTTGCCTTCTATTCATATTTGTCCCCTTGTTTATACCCAGACTCTTGAACTGCTGGTCGCATCAGCGAGATAGCCAACCTTCAGGAGACCAACGCCACGCGGCCCTGGTAAGTGTTTGTAACTTTACCCTACTTCAATGTTGTGTCTGATTCATAATAGAAGAACCAACGATGCTCTTTAGCCCATTTGATGCACTGGGTCTCGTATGGGGTGACTACAGTTCCAAAGACATCGAACGCGCATACAGACGAGCATCGCTTGTATGCCACCCAGACAAAAGACTCCTAAATGGTATCGATCCGGATCGCTGGCCCCAGATCCACCATCTAAAGGAAGCTGTGGAATTTCTCACACAATCTTGCATCAACGACTCAGGTCTCAATAAGTTCCGGGATTTTCCACAAACATTCTTTCCTCTCAAGAAGCCGTATTTTCAGAACTCTCAGCTTCCATGCGACTTCCAACAGTGTCATATCTGTCAAGTTGTTGTGCTTTCAGGTGACCTTCATGAGCATCTGAGAGATCACCAGCAAGCGGTATGTCCGGAATGCGACAAGAGAACGCATCTGGACGAAATCAACGAACACCTCGAGAGAATTCACAAATATCAAAAATGCCGCTATTGTTCGACACTTACCACACCTGCCAAACGTAATGATCACATTGCAAACTACCACACGTGTCCACTATGCGATGCGGAGGAGGCATTCCTTATTTACCATTTGTGTAATGACCATCAACTTCGCATGTGCAGCAGCGAGTGCGGCAGCAACGATCCAGTAACGCACATCATTACCAAACATCCTGCAAGCGAATGCTCCGGATGCAATTCCGTCATATTTGATGACGTTCTACTCGATCACCTACGGGAAGACCATGGGTTGATTCCTTGTCACCTTTGCCACGATTGGGACACAGCTACCGAGCTCATGGACCATGTGGTGAAGTCGATAGATCATGGTTTGAACTTCTGTCCCCTTTGCACGGACTCCTTGGTAGGAATGTGCTTGTTGGACGCGCATCTGGCTCGCGTTCACAATATCCGGCCATGCGAATCCTGCCCCCCAGGAGAATACTTCAATCTGAACCACATTATCGATCACGCCTTAAAAGTCTGTCCGGAATGCGACACAGCCATCGAGTCGGATGGTTTTCAGACACATCTAATCACTCATCACAAATGGATTCTATGCGGTGTTTGCAACTTGGCAAGCCCCGACGAACAAACATTACAAGAACACAAAGACCTCCACCCTGTTTGCAAGATCTGCGATGAACGGATCACGGAGGAAAGACTCCAGGGGCATCTCCAGACTGTACATGGGCTGCTATGCTGCCCTCTATGCGACAACGCTTCCCCCCCCGCAGACTTGCCTCGGCACTTCCAAACCGCCCACAACCAGACCGAAGCATGCCCAGAGTGCCTGTACATTGGGACTAAACTTGGCCTCAAGGAACACGTCATCGAATCCCACGGGTGGCTTCAATGCCGTTTCTGCGATGAGGTTTTCAACGGCATAGGGTCAAAGGCCAGCCACGAGGAAGATGTACACGACACTAAGCCATGTTGGCACTGCGACCAAACGATCCCAGAAGGACAGATGCGCTCGCATCAGATCGGCGAGCACGGCTACGAGGCTTGTCCTTTCTGTCCGTCATTGTCAAAGGAACTTCCATTACACATTGAAACACATCAACAGAAACCAGCACACGTACAACTATCCGCAATCAAAGACCAACTTCGGCGATTTGCAGCCCTTGAAACCTCCTCAAAAGAGCTTTTGCACCGGGCTGTAAAACTCATTGAGGAGGCCTCCTGTGAAAATCAGAACTCCAATCCAAACCCTCAAAGGTTCGCACCTTCACAGGCTGCGCAAAACACCCAAACCCAGGGCACAATTTCTTCAGCTACACAAATGCACGGCAAAGAAGCAGGCAAGCCCTCAGCATATTCGACTGCTGAGGAGTTTCCTGGCCAAGGTGAGGAAAGTAGTCTGGGGCAGCCGAGTCGACAGGGTGGATGCAAAAGGACATCACCCTCCGGCGGGTCTGCGATTATCCCTCGCAAAAAGACCAAAACTTCCGGTCGCAAACAAACTGGCCTGAATGAAGTGCTGGAAAAAATCACATGTAAGAAAACAGTGAGGGGTTTCCTTGAGGCAGTTACATCTAACAATCACCCACTTGACCTGCTGCAACTTCAAGAGCTCAGTCATACAAGCCAGAGTGCTTACCAATCGATATCCCTGATGAGTCAAATCGCGGACAAGTGCGAGCTCAAGGTCAATCGCGGAAAGATGCAGCACTACTATGCGCTTTTGCAAATGGCTCGGCTACTGGATCATACTAAGAACGGCAGGCAGAGACTGGACTCTGCCGAATTGGACAGGATCCTGGAGCACAAGAAGTGTGAAACTGACCAGTACAATCGAAACAAGCTTCGTAATCAACTCCAGCTTGGCCGAAAACTGAAAAGAATTACTGGTCCTTTTGAAGGACTGCTCTGCTTTCTAGTTGTTGGTCAAGCGGACCTGAAGAGCTTATCGTTTGCAGAGGACGACTTGGGGCGTTTCCATGATCAATTACATGAGCATGAAACCCTGTGGGCGGCTGGGGGCCAATTTTTGAGACTTGTAAACACTGGAGCAGCTTTGTTTTCTCACGAGATTCGGACAATCACTAGCCTAGTATATCCTAACCCTTGTACATCGCAGTCAGAGAAGGCGTAGCTCAATAAAGATCAGGGCTGTACAATCGCTCTGTTGACAGATCAAAAATCAACTCCGCCGTAACTTTCAACGACACCCGAATAAGCCCAAGGTCATGAACGATGGCAGCGCCAGACTCGAGGACATTTTACAGCGAGTATTCAAGATTTGCCCCTACTACATGGTGTATTCCTCGTCTCTAACAGTTCCGTCTTTGACGTTGTGAAAGTGTAGGACGACTCTCTCCCAAATATGCTCAATGGCCTTCAAAACAATGCGGTGGTCAACGCCGATAAATTTCTGCATCCTAGAAGGTTTTGCTGAGGATGTTTTGGATTTTGTAGTTGATGTTGTGAATATCTTTGCTCTTGGCGGTGTTGTTGATCTGTGAAGCTCGTCTTGAAGCTGGCGTCTTACTTCAGCAAAAAGCTTCTTCTGACACTCAACCCCTAATCTAAGTGTTACTGCGCTGCCTGGCCGCATGTCTTAGGTATACTTACAATCTTATTCAATTTCCCTCCTTGCCTTTTTCTCGTTAATATCCGCCATCTTCTGGAGGCCGAGGAGAGATAAGTGTGTACAACTGTTGTTTATGACGAGGCGGGCGGGCGGACTAAGGAACATTAAATACGTACAATAGAATTCCTAAAGGTAACATTCGTCTATTGCTGTGCTGCCAGTATCATCTAAGTCACCTCCGCTATCATCGCTAGCCAACCGCACAGAAAGCAGACAAGTCGTCAAAGTAGTAGTGACCTTTGTAAATCCATACTTACGGCTCCAGTGGCACAAGACGGATAGGACTTAGAATGGGCCCGAACACCCTCGGTGGGGAATCAGTTTATTGGATGCATCTTTACTAGTGTGGTTGAAAAGTGAACCGGTGAAGGGGCGTGTATGGAAGCACGGATAAGCCAAAATTACCTGTCTGGATGTCTATGGACTGCTAGACTGAAAGGGATATATGCGCCCGCAAGTACGCGCAAGTAGCTAGTACCCTTCACACAACCAACAAACCCCTCACTTAAGCATGGGGATACCTCTGACTGAAAGAGTGCCCCAGGCACAAAGCCAGTGACCTATCCTGCCTCTCAGCCCAATGAAATCGCTATGGATGGAAGCCCAAAGTAAACAAGCCCCTTGCCCGCCACACGTAACAAGGGTACCGTCTGTCATTTTCTCTATACAGAGAAACCTTTTCCTCCTTGGTCGTCTG
>MU843217.1:0-13655 GCA_030867305.1 Colletotrichum zoysiae | reverse complement strand
CGTTCGAGTCCCATGGGTCTGCCCTTGATCTTGATAAGATAAGTAGGTGGTCTTCTTAGCCGGTTCTCGGGCTTCTCCCTTCTGGCGAGGGGGCGTTAGACCGGGTGAATATCCTTGATTCGGCCGAGCTGCCGCTTGGGGTCTCCTTCGAAACGTAACAACACCACAGAGTGCCATTCACGTGGGCGACCTTCCAAAACACCCTCCTGATGCTTTCTGTTAATCTTTGGCGCTTGGATAAGCTGTGAAAGCCAGAGCTATCAGCCATGGTTGCGAGTCGAAGTCGACCTTCCTTGTTAGGTTGATGGAGATGAGATGCACGCTAGTATACTGTTGTCCAAGGCTGGGCTACCCGTTATTAGTCTTCTATTACTACAACTATCTGCTAATTGCTTAGACGTACAGTGTAAGTAGATAAACCAAGAAGAAACAAGACGGTGTGTTCCTAAGGCCGTTAAGCAGTAGAAAGCTAGGAAAAGGGAAGAGTAGGGGAATAAATAGAAAACACTATAGGCGCTAAAGGTCGTTACTATATATATAGACCAATGTTACTATAGTTATAGTGATATAGATAAAGGATAACCCAGCTTAAGCCATGCAGACATACAGATACTGCAACAATACATAGAGGCGCCAGTAGTTACTTAGATCGCTATATAAATTCCTCTTTCTTCAGTAACTATACGATGCTGCTTCTTAATGTGCTACTGTATGTATATCTTTCCAGTCTTACTGAGTCAGTTCGTACGCTTAGTTCATCTTTCTATTGGAACGGGGTGGGGCGATCGACCTATCAGTGACCGAGAATGATAGAGGGATGGGTTTAAGCGCTTCGATGCGGATATAAAAGCCGGTAGAGACAGACAGATCGAGGGAACAACACACTTTGATTTCTTTTCCTAACACCTACCTTTAGCCGATTGATACTAGAGCCTTTTAATGATTTCGTTCGATTCGTGATAACACAAGACCGATCGGGTGATGACACTCCTTCGGTCGGAGTAAGAGTCTTGCCGTTTAAGAGAACTTCTCTCGATCGACCGACTTCTTACGCCGATCGACGGAAGCATCTTGTGTTGCTTGTGTAGATAGTGGTGTTTATTCCTAGATCACCGCACCGCATAAGTCCTATCTACCCTACAAATTTTCACTATAACCAAGGTCCGAGTATCTATTCTGTAACATCTTCTGTCCCAAGTCCTGCCGAGGCATAGTTGTGGGACGGTCATGTGATGTCATTTTTTTAACATCTATCTGTAGCGTAAATACAGTAAGGATAACCTGTTAAGACTATGTATCTTCCTGCTACCTTATAACTATGCCTATTTAGATGAGATGTTCGCCTTGCCTTCGTAAAGCATATAGCAAGCTTATTTAACCACCAGATGCTTCTCCTTTCTAACTGTTCTCTTAGTAGTATCTAACGTCTATTTTAACTTATTCTGTTCCAGAAGTTGGTGCACTACCTCGCTCAACTTTCTGATCTCGTTGTGAAGCTTTTGATTCTCTTCCTTGATCTCCTTGTTCTCTTGTAGTAGTTGTTCCCATTTCGATGTCGATGGCGCCCCGCCTTCTGTGGAGTAGTCGCTCCTTGGCCTATAGTCCCCAGTTTTGTCTCTGTTTTTCCTAAGCTTAAGCGGTTTGTCTACCGTCTTAACAGGCTCCACTTCCCATGGAGGGGGTATTCCAATCTGTTCACATGCTTCCTTAATAACCTCGTTCGCTCGTTTGTTACCGATCCATGTTCTTAACGTGGTCACGGTGATCATTTCGACTGTTTCGTCGTGAAAAACGGCTGGGAAATGAGCCATCGGAGATCTCATATTGCCACCAGCCTCGTTGTGCTGTTGTATAGATGTTGCAGGAAACCAAAGAATATGAGAAAAGTGGCCCTGCTTAGCTGAACTAGTCTTCTTTTTGAGCTCGTCTGTCTGTTTGAGGTGCTTTCTGTTTCCTAACTCTTTATAGGCTTTTAGTTCAGGGGTTCCTGCTCCCTGACCTGGGATGTAGTAGCGTTTATAGCCTTTTTCAGTTTCGGCTTCGACAAGAAGTCTACAACCTCTACCTTGCTCTAGGTATGCAACAATCACCTCGCCATTTGCGGTCGCTCCTGTGTCCCACTGGTATGAGACCTTTTCTGTAAAATTAGATACAGACTCTCCTTTTTTGTCTGTCGGAGCCTCTTTGGTAAGTGCATCCACGGAATGTTGTACCTCACCCCAGTCCTTCTTGTGGTCTCGTAAGGTGGTCTGTAGAGTCTCTACCCACTCAAATGTTTTGTTTATGTCGTCTAGTGTTTTTTCTTCTTCTTTCCCTATTCTCATTACGACTTCTTGAAAAGAGTCGGTAAATTGCTTAATCTTGTCCTTATATCTCTGGAGATTGTCTTTGCATTTGTCGACTATCGGTTGAGCCGGCCGATGCGACAGTTCCCCCGCTCCAGAACTGTTGGCCTCTAGCGCGTTTTCGCTCTCTTTTATATTCTTTTGGATGGCGAGCACTTCATGCGTAATTGGGGCTATCCTTTTAGCAAACGACGCCCGTGCCGGGCCAATAAAATAGTGATCCAGAAGGTACCAGTCTTCTATGTATTGATTTTCCCTATTGAAATTAATCAAGAATCTGTTCAGGCTCTTGAACCTCTCTCGGGCTTCTGGGTATGTAATGCTTTCTTCTATGAGTTGGGTAGTAAGTTTCTTGAACTCTCTAAACTTTTCGGTGAAAACATGAGTTTGAATCTGATATTTGCTATCAAGTTTGCCGTTTGCGTCTTGTAGTTCTTTGTGTGCAATATCATTCTCCGGGTCTTCCAAGAGAGCGGCTAGGAAAGGAGTTATCGATTTATAGATCTCTAAGGCCTCGGGGGAAGGCAGCTTCTTTGCTGTGAATTCGCTCCATACGTAATCCTCTCCATCCCATTCTTCAAGTCCCGTGAGATGTTCCTTGTGAATGGTGAACTTCGTTTCTCCTAGCTCCTTGAGTTCTATAATACCAGTGTTAGAACCATACCAGCTACCTCTACACAGTGTTCTCACAGTACTTACTATCCCATGCTTCTGTTGCTGGTTTTCCTTTGATGAGCTTTGGATGTATAAGAACTGCAATCTTCCTGATAGCGTCAAGTTTCTCTTCGCCGGATGCTTTTTCAGCGCCCTTCTCACTTAATCCCATCTCCTTCTCAAGACCTTGGGTGTTGTCGTCGAGAATGAGCTGAATGACTCGTTGTTGGTGTTCGTCTGGGTCCGCCCGGTTATCTTCGTCTGTATCTTCTGTCATATCATCATCACCATCACCATCACCATCACCATCAACCTGATGGCTGGCTTTTGCAGAGCCGGTTTCAATGCTAGGGAGGACCACATTAGTCTCCGACCCCTGGCCTGGGATCTGATTCTGATTTGGGGCTTGGGCTTGGGGCTGACCCGTAGCCTGAGCCTGACCATCGGATGTGCTGGGTTCTGGAATAGGCTGAGTCGTAGCGCCTGCCTCGATGGCTTCACGTCTAACCTTGTCGGCGTTGACCCTTTCCATGTCTGGTTGTGGCGTTGTTCCGGGACTCGGCATGCCATTTTCCACAACTGTGTGGGACATAGGCTTAGGGGCCAGATTCTTAGGATCAGTCACTACAGTGGTTTCAGCCATTTTTTCTTAGTTGTTCTTGTTCGTGTTACTGTTTTTGCTCTGTATAGGACTGTAACAAGACATCCTGCCCTGTTAATATAGCTGTGCTGTAAGACATGGCCACGGCGGTATGTTACAGTAGTTACGATTAGATGCTATTTTAGGGTCCTCAAATAGAGTGTTTTTAAAATACATCGCTACAGCCGCTAAATTTAGATATATGCTGTATATCCGCTTTTAATTACTAGGGTGTATCTATTTTAGTACAGTACTATAGGGATACTACCCTCTTTCTTTGAAGTAATTACGACGTAGTCTTGCTAGTTAAATTTAGCGTTACTTATTCTATACGTTTACACAGCGTATTAAGTCTGTCTAATGGCCTACGGTAGTTCATTTCTAGCTGATACTAGGCTCTCTGTCCTTTGTTTCGTCTTTATAAACCGCCTTCCCAAAATACCATGCTTTCCTATACTAGCTATGGCAGATCTGTGTCCCACTTAAAGGTGGACTAGGCTAAGGCTACCTTCTAACCGTTCTACGTAGGTAGCTGTCTTTCTCTACTAGGTATTATTTATAGGCTGTGCTGTCAGTATGTGCCCTCTTTCTGACCTCGTCAGTTGAGATCGAAGGATGCTAACAGTCCATCCCTTTCAAGTTCTCGACTCAGGCACTACTGTTAGCGTTAGAGGCTGCATGACGAAACTGCGCCCATTTAGTTCACATATCTAATCTAGGAGATAAGCCGAAGGCCCCGCAAGCCACTACATGTAAGTAATCAAGTTAGGGCAAATATGATTACTTTGAATGTGCCTTGAGATGGTAATCACAGCCAATCAAATTACGGCCCCAGGCCGTGGGGGGCGGGATACGATGTGCAAAGTCGAACGTGACATCGGCTGCCAGAGACTCAACCAACGTAAGCGGATAAATGTCGGCACTTCTGTTAGGATGGATTTTTGCAAAGTCCGCAACGGATACGTGTATAGACACATAACAAATTAAAGAAGCTTATCGTACATAGTATAGGGGTCAGCGAAACGGCCTTCTTCTTATCATCACTCTCTCTTCTCTTTCCGCACGGACCTGTCAGCATTTTGATGCTTACACAGTGTCGTTAGTCTGTCCATTTGCACATCTACATTACAAATGTTGAGCAGGTCAGCGTAAAGTGGATCTACACATTTAACCATGTGCACAGCCTCCAATAACAGGCCTTGGGTAATCCAAAAGCGGCTCTTAAGCCCACTTAATGCTCCTAACTTTCGATGAGACCAAAGCCGTTTTTCGCTCCAGGCAATGCAAATGGCACCCTGTCAGTGGAGCACTCTAGTAGATTAGTATTACAGTGCTGGAATGGACTGTACTGATGCCGAACCTCAGACGTCCGTGCGGAAACACATCAGAGAGTTGAGAATAAGGATGAAGCCCTTTTCGCTGACCCCTGTAACCGCACGAAGCAGATGGCCAGTAAAAGAACTCGGGCGCCAGGCTTGTAGGACTTTCAAGGCCTGCATTGTAAATATGGCGTTTCTATACAGCACAAGGCGTACAAGGCCTTGCCGAATTTTATAGTTAACATGATCCGTAGAGGTGGTGTGGAGTTGCTGCAGACATGGGTTGGTTGATGCCTCTTAGTGGATGTAAGTCACTCATGGGGCCCTTGCTAACGGATCCAGAATCGGTACCTAACGACAGATAGCGTGGACAGGCTCTGATGACTAAAGTAGATTGAGAACTGGAGGGTTATTAGTAAGGTAGTCCTAGCTTTTCTACTTTAATGCTGATGACGGCTGCTCTCGGCGTACTTATGTTACATATAGCCGCTACAATTGGCCCCCGTAAGGTTTAACTATATTGTAGAAGAGGGGATAATAATATAGGCGTGTTACTACTAAAGGATTTGGTTTATAGCGTAGTTAGCTACCCTAATGTCACGAGCAGGTCAGGTGTTACGACCCAACAAGTCACAGGCGATGCCAGCCCCACCAGACCCTGGGAGCGCGGGCGGCACGACATCTTGTAGACCAACGGAAGGATGACTCCCCACGGAACGGAAGAACTATGGTACAAGTCACGTGATGATAAGATCACTGAGCACTGATAAGATCTTGGCATGAGCGCTCGAAGGATCGACACATGAGCGCTCAGCCCTGCAAGCCATGAGCGCTCAAGAAGTACAGGAGAAGGCGCTCAGCTAGGATAACAAGACTTGTATATAGACTGAACGGAATCCGGGATTCAGGACAGACTTCCATAGCTCTTCAGCAATCAACTTGTGATACATTCTCTGAATACCTTTCAGTATCCAACTTGTGTTTCATTGACAAGAAGCTATACGAGCTACCCTTACGACCTTTGACCATTCGACTGATCACCGAGTGATCAACAGACCAGCAAGCCAACAATACTGTTACCTGAGTATCGACCCCAGCTATACTTTAGCAGAAACCCTACCGTCGGATATCTGACCGTAACATCAGGGCAATCAACTCTAGCACAAAGCAGAAGCTTCAGTAATGATGCCAGCGCATCATTATCCTCTGTTCTGCACTATATAGTTATGTCGGCCAGCACCTAACTAGTTAGATCGTAACACCTAACCTGCCTGTAACAGCTTGTTGATTACAGCTGTAATCTGCTATACTCTGTCACTAGTGACTATATACCACCCTTACAAAAGATATTAACTATAAAGACTAGTACAGTAAGGCTATTACGCCTTGTACTGTACTACTTTTTAGCATACTATACCTATACTAGAGTTATAAGAATATATCTCTTCTTCTCGGAAATACACTCCGGTTCTCTTGATTTACCCCACCTAAGCTTAAATTAAAGGATCTAACACTGCGTACAGCTTATTAATATGTTTTAACAGGAAGATATATCTAATCCAACGCTAACAATAATATAATTAAGTATACTCTAGGCGTAAGATACCAGCCGCACTGTCATAAGCTACATTAACTTAACATTTTGTTTGTAAACAGGCAGCTACACCTAATGATAGACGTTTAGAACAGACGTAACAGCAGGTCCTAGCTTTCCTAAAAATTAAAAGCTTATATAAAAGATAATAAGATTTATGCTCTATACTGCATAACTTAAACAGTTGCTTTTTTCTTATAACGGTAGTATAGGGGACAGCCTCTTATCTAGAGGTGTAGATTACTATCGTATATATAAGCCCTTTACTATTACCGAAACAGAGGATATAAGCATACGTATGATTTTAGGTAAGCATTTTACAGCTACTATATAAGTAAGCCTAGGTAAAGCTTTTAAACTCGGTGTAAATAGTCAGTACTTAATCCATCTTATTCTAGTAATTTACTTCTAGGATATAACGTCTGTACTACTACACTTTACATATTAAGTATTAACCGCACGCCTAAGAAAGACAGAAATAAACAAAAATGAACGAGAATGCGAGATGTTACGAGCGTGTATGGAGCACTATCCTAAAGGCCGATAACTTTTTATTAGACTCACTCAAACTCGACGGCATAGATGCTACATTGGTTTCAAAATATCTCCTAGACATTGCGGACGGTTCCATCACGAAAGGAAGCGTAGATATCTTTCTTATTATTCTCGACTGGGAAGGGAATTACAGCTACAACAAAACTCTATCAGCATATCTTCGTAGCCACAAGTGGGATCCCAAATACTGCCAAGCAACCATGCAACACACTACAAGTACAGGCAAAGATATCCAGATAAATTTAAATATCTGGAGCGCAGAAAACTGTGACGACGCAACAATGGTCCAGAACATGTTGATAAGAACGTGTGATCGGACTACTTACTATCCTAGTATTTGGCAAACATATATGGTATATGCTGTTGACGAAACGAAACGAATGTACAAGAAGTGGCCTACAGCCAAAAAGACTGACAATGGAGAGGACATGATCGCTTTACAGTGTTCTAAGTATTCCTTTATTAATGGTAAACCAAGATACTGGACATTTTGTGAATACAACGGGAAGACTTCAGTCAGTGGATACCTCTAATTAAGGGTTAGTAGATAGTTCTTGAGTGGCTTAAATCGTTAGGCTTACCCATGTTTGCTAGACGTGTTCTTGTTAGGAACTAAATGATCAAATGATTAAGCAAATGTCGGTTATTGGCCCAATTCGCTTTCCCTAACCTGTCATACATTTATGTCAAAGCCCCCTTACAGTACTGTATATACGCTTGGGTTGTGTAATGGCTCTCAAGTCTGGAAACTGATCCATAACAGGTAGCTTAGTAGTTGTCCGCACTAATGTCAGACGTCAGCCGGTGGGACCCAGCGGGCTCCTGGATGGACCCACATTCGTCATTTAGATGAGAGATAAAACCCTTCATCCAGACCACGACAGTTACAGTTGACCAGATTCAAATATTGTTACAGTACACACACATATGTTTGCACCCATTCTTAGATCCTATCTATCTGCTACACGCCGCTATGGTCTAGATAGGTTGGAGCCACTGTTCTCGTCAGAAACATGCAGATTCAAGTTCCCGCTAAGTATGTCGTCAGCCTTCTGGAGGACTTCATCCTTGAGAAAGCTCACTATAGAATACAGATACCATAGCTGCTAATACCTGTCTTTGCTTGTTATCGCTTGATTCTTATCATCGTTACACGCGTTGCTTCCTCACTTCCAATTCATATCTGCGTCCATGTCTTTGCCTCGCCCTCGTCATATGTACTATAGTACTCAGGCGCACCCACAGCCGATTTTTTCGGTCAGATCCGGTAGGGCTGCCGGAAGGGCTGCCACACTATGCTACAGATCCATTGATATCATCTCAATCTCGGCAGCCTTTGCGCTGCAGTGTTGCCGTCTTGGACCTGCATGGCCTATATTTGTTGTCTGACAGTACATAAAGCACCACCTCTGTCCAGCTTGTGGTGTGGCTACTTTGCTTACTCGCACTGTCTGACTCCGTGATTAGGCAGCCACGCTATTTTTAGAGATTTAGAAAGCACATAACGGCTGTTTTTGGCCTTTAAAACATAAAGAGTGCATGCAGCAGAGGAAGCAACATATGCTTATAACTGTATGTACGGCACACAAATAGGGTGATACATAGTAAATTGGTCTCCATCATATATAATGGGGGACGCGCACTGCGTAACTTACGCAGTGCGTAGCGTAATCGCCAAGAGGCTTACTGTATGACTGCCTGATGCTGTATAGCTTACTTTTGCTTACGCAAATCGTTTGTAGTCTGCCTCCTGGTACTGCAGCGCCATTATGGATAATCATTTTATGCTCTCTAATTATGCATCCCTAGCGCACATCTTTCAGTAGATACATATTTAAGCCCCGACTAATTATCACAAATGGGAACCTTAACACAGTAGGCAAATCTTGTATTGAAGGATGGCGTGGCTAAATAACCCTCAGAATAACTGGCAACAGCTTTGGTCTTATGTCTTCAGAAAGAATGAGTTTTTCAAAAAGTTGACTAAGAAAGAACTTGTTTTAATTATTGGAGGGGTCGATGCTTATGACGGTTGGGAAAACAGACAGGGTAATATTGTTATGTTTTTTGGTTATAAGACTGAGCCGACCGATAAAAACGATTGGTTTAAGGACGCGAACTTGGAAAACAACGAAGATCTCAGAAAGGCTTTCATCGACTCACTATCGGAAAGAGCTCGCTTCGACGACAAACAACATGCAATTACAATACCGGACAAGAGATTATTCGTCGACGTTCAGGCTTTGTTTGATCCAAATACCAGGAACTCTACAAGTATAAACATCGATCCTCAAGTACTACTTAAGGGACGCGAAAGTTCAGACACGCGCGAGGACATGGTCTTCATGTTCCACGACGATCCAAAGCAAGAGATTATCACTCTGGAAAGGTCTGCTATTCGTACCGACGTAGAAAGGAGGGGTGAGGTTATGATGATCATGCATTTGCCAGAGGGGTTTGTTTACAAACACGCTAGAGTCATGTCTCTTATATATGCTAAGGACAGCAACAAAGACGAGCTTTTTGTCACGCAGGATTAAGCTTTTAAGACTATTGTTGTTTCAATAAACAATCTGCGACTTGCTGCTGTGGAGCCGATGTCGAGTGGTATGATATGGGATCTCCTTTGTAAGGGGCATTAGTCCGGATAGACTACTCTCTAGGAATACTCTAAAGTACCCATTGGAGTTCAAAATCAGTACAATGATTTATTATAGGGTGATAGAGAAGGTATCCCGCAAACATAGCGTTGTTTCGCGTTAATCTGTGGTTGCTATGCCAGTTCAAATAAAGTAGTGATGTTGATGAAAGAGGAGAAATGCGGCATTCTCCAGGTGGTGTAGACGTGCCGAGTGGGTTGATTATTAATAAGTTGGTTAGCTTGGGCGTGGGAGACAGCCTCATGGCCAACTATGCCGCACCCTAACAAGATAGATACATGTCTCCGCCTGGCATTATGTCGAACAATACCTGCTTATGTGACCTACTGTAAATCACCCAACTTTGTACTTTATAAGTCCAGAAAGGATCCCTTCTTAAGGCCTACAAACATCAAATTAATCTGCTGTGCCACACGGTAATGGCCAGTCGATATCGGCAATGGCCACCTCTAGACACCCGTTCCTACTATATTTACCTAGGATTGCACCATGTAAGGCTTTGAATTAATAGACCTTGTATTTCCATGAGGAAGAGATACATGCTCCTAACTGTATACAGTAGAGAAACGCTTAGTAGTTAGGTATTTCAAGGATATGCTAACATATGCTTAGTCTAAGATGACATAATGCTCCGTATTAGTTAAGTCTAAGACGCTTACAGAAGACCCCTGTACGGCTTAGAAAAGATAAGCAGAAACACTATCGCTCTGATTGTTTACGTTTGTGATGCATGCAAATGTATAATGTACGAAGTTAATCTAGCTGGATCTAAAAATGTGAATACGGTTATAAGATAATTCCCTACTGTACTGTACACAGTAGTGTGCATCAATGAAACAAATTTTACCACTATTCAATCTCGGGGTAAGAACAAATCAAAACGTATATAAGATACGCATAAGCGTTCCCCACAGTGCAGCTAAGGCGTATTGTAATAATAAACTCCGCTATGTATTGGCTTAGCAGTCAGCTACATACTGTTAATACCGGCGTAAATTGAATCTTACGAACGTCCCGCAGGAATTAAAAGTCTGCAAACGCACCCGTACAGTATGCTTTGCTTCTAATCCAAGACACCTCAAGCCGAAGTCCTCCATGGAAAAGCTCCGAGCAAATGAGCATCCAGATTGCGGCATTGAATCTGTTCCCCACTCAAGGGCGCCAATCGCCAATATGTCATCCAGTTTCGGCCATAGGATTTTTAGGGAAATGGACCCCGGAAGCTTGTGCACAGAAACGACTAGGTCTTTGTCTTTCCGCCAACTTCGGCCTACAAGGCCCGTGCGAAATAAAAAACGAAACAGCGCACAAAACCCGGACTGCTGGTACGATGAGTTCCCTAAGGACAACTTGGAAAGAACCGTCAACTTAGGAACACCAGCACTAACCCAGGAGAGTAGGAATTGGAATGCAGCAAGCAAGCATGCAGCAACGGCGACTTTCATAGCACCTGCTCTTCAAAACCGTTTCCATACGAGAAGGTCCTTAAGGAAACCTCCTCATCAGACCCCCGTAACAAGAAGCCGCACTTCCCTGCCGTCTAAAGACGCTTCCCCCGGCCCGGCGGACAGTAGGCCCAGCACACCTGACGCTGCCTTACACGAAGCGGACACGGACTTCACAGTCGAGAAGCTGGTCGCTAAAGCCAAAATAGGTCGCTATGTCTACTACAAGGTGCAATGGATGGGCTTCTCAGAAAGCGAAAGCAGCTGGGTGCAGAAACAAAACATTGGGTCTGAAGCATTAAAGACATATTGCCCAGCACAACCTGACGAACTAGGGCCTTTTGTCTTTGAAAAGATTGAATCAAAAGAAGAATGGCAGGGTCGAGACATTTACAGGGTATCATTGCGCTGCGGGAGCCATAGGGAGTTTGCATTTGTAGACAAATCTCATCTCTCCTCCAATGCGGTCCGGGAATTCGAAAGAGATTGCGCTTATCCATAGTAAATATGAATCGCCTAATCTCTTATTAGCCATAAAAGGTCCTTAATATAAAGGTGAACGCAGTGTAGTAGACCTACCGTGTAGCGATTTCATCACGTGATTCCATTACGCTATACAAGCCGTATAATACCTTTATAGTTACAGACAAAGGGAGGTAATAATAAGACATTTATGATAGTGTATTAGTTCCAGGTTAATAGATAGTGTCTATATTGAATAGACTATCTCTTAGTTGGTAAGAGTCTAACAGAATCGTACTGGAGGTAAAGAAATATAGGGTAAGCGAAAGATATATTATCTGTAATTATTCTTCCAAATACTAAGATTAGTGTAGAATGGGGAACAGTTATACAGGCGTGTTGCTATAAAAGCTTTTGTTACGTGATACACTTAGTTATCTTGACCTGCTTATAACACTAGATCTATAATACTGTGGTTCATAAAAGGTACCTTACACTGCATAAGTTACTGATATTTTTTAGTCTATAAAAACTATCTATTTCCTTTTAAAACAAAACTAGTCAAATATATGAACCCAATAGGTAGACAGAAAGTATAGGTAGAGAAGATAATTACCAAATAAGGGTCTTATATGGAATGTTTTTCTCCTCACATGCCTCACAATTTGGTTTAGTTCTTCTACTTGCCACATCTCTCTTTATCTCGGCCCACCTTTCATTAAAGTCAGGTCCTCTTCTAAAACCCATACTCCCCTTGATCCGTTTTAGAACTTCAAGGGCTGGACCGCGAGTGACAATGAGTGCGCTAAGATCGTACCTAGGTACAGCTGGGAGCGGTACCTGCATTTCGCACGCCATCTCGATTTGCCTCCTGGTTTTTGCTCTACCCCCTATGCCAAACACATCGACCCACTTTATCTCGGCGTCCCCATAGACAAGGTAAGCTGACTGCAGTTTTAGGTAGCGATTGATAGCTAGTTTATGAGGCCAACTACATCGCTTCTCCCTGTCAAGGGAGCCGCACTCAACCTGTTGAATGCACAGATTGATGTTATGTTCCTTGAAAACAACCTCTGAGTAGCCGACAAAATTCCAGTGGTGATGGTGAACATGTGGTTGCAGAGTCAGCTGAAGGTTGTCGTAGTCTCTGTTACTCCTTGTTGGAACTAAGAGCATGAGATAAGTTGCCTTACAGGACTTTGCGTCCTCTGCTCTGTATAACTTCAGGAGGTCGCTTCCCAGAAGTAAAGGTTCAAGTCCGTCATTAATTATTTTTCGAAGGCCACTAAAGTCCTTGAAAAGAAGGCTCCAAATCCTATCAATCTTTTCGTGATGAATTTTCCTTCTCTCGTGTGACGGGAGCCAAAAACCAAGTACATTTGCGAATTTCCGAGGGTCGACATCTAGGTTTGCAATAAACTGTTTTAGCTCTAAAGGTAGATCTTTAATAGAAGAAACCTTATTAGAGGGGAATCCAAGAGACATCGTGAATTTGAAAATGAGATCGTTATGTAATTAGCTTATAGTTGTATCTGATCTTAACTGAGATTAAACCTTTTTATATGCAGGATGTAGACGTCGTAATAGGTTTTACAGTACAAAGCCATTTTTTAACATCTTTAGTAGTGGTATAACGCTGCAGCCTACTTGGTTTAGCAGATTACGCTTATAGTAAGCAGGTACCTAGGAAGCAGCCACAAAGAGAGCCAGAATTAAACAGAGCCAAAAATATATGAAGTTTAAAACGGCTTACTGGTAAGCTGTTAGGCACCTAGATTTTTCAAGAAAGCTGTTATACGCCTATCTTTGTTCCCCGAGCATTCCTCCCGTTCTTCATCCTGCTTTTTATTAGATAGAGATCACAATTAGCATGGTGCTGTACAGTTAGGAGCATAAATCTCTTCCTCTTTTGAACAAGCTTTCAATATTTAGAAGAGCCAAAACCTGCTGTTACGTCTGTTTCAAACGTCTGTCATTGGCT
>MU843216.1:0-13897 GCA_030867305.1 Colletotrichum zoysiae | reverse complement strand
CCCCCCCCTCTCCATCCTCTTTCAACTTTTGTTTTGTAACCTCGTCTGGTCCAGCGCTCGCTACCTTTTGTAACCTTCTTCTCCTTCCCCTACCTTGCCTCTTCTTCAACTACTTCTCTCGCGCACCCCCACCACCTCTCAACTTTTCAAACCCTCCCGCGCCCGACCTTTTCTCACCCCGACGTCGCAGACGAAGTCTCTCGCTTCCTTTTTTCCTTCTTCACCCAAACCATAAACACCAACAACTTCAGTCTCCTTCCGTTGATTTGTGTTGACGACCCAGCGGAAACCAACAAGACGACCCTTCTCGCAATCTTGTTCTAACCCGCACCGCTTAATAAAGGATATATATATACCACCAGCCTTACCGCCAACAAAAAAAAGAGAAGAAGAAGAAGAAGAAGAAGAAGAAGAAGAAGAAGACCACCGACATTCTGGCCCAAGAGGAATATTTCACTCACGAAAAGTAACCGATTCAAACCTCGGAGAGCAAAGTGCCTGACTGGGTTGATCTGCTCGCTCCCCATACCTTGTCTTGACACCACCTGACACACGAGCCGACTTGACGAACCCTACTCCCATTGTCTTTGTCAATCAGTCGAATCTACGCCCGCCAACCCCCCCCCCCCCCAAAGCACCACTAATTTTTTGTCGCACACGACTGGCACTGCACACATTCCAGTCCCCGACTCGCAGCAGCAGCAACAGCAGCAGCAGCAACTTTTATTTTTATTTCCCGATCGACTGCTCGTCTTTCTTCTTTCTCGGCCGTCACTGCTACATTAGTCGACCCGTTGTTACACAAGCCGATATCAGCAGACCAACCAATCTTCGTCTGCGCTCCGACTTTTCTCTTACGGCCAACAATCGCACTGCTATTGCCGCCCACCGTCACCCGGCGTATCCACTACCTGGAAGGCTAATTCCTCTCAACCAGCCCGCTCTCGGCCATTTTCGTCGAGCTCAAAGCGCAGGCTTTAAGGCGTCTTTCTTTCCCAGCGACCATCGCGCCCTTGGAGGGAAAAAAGGGAAGACCAAGGACAAAGAGTTCCAAACCAGGCCTAGCCGCTAAACAGTCGAATACAAAGTCGAGTCCTCAACCCAGGCGATAGCCCTCGACACGACGAGTCGCGCATCGCACCCATTCCGCGACATTTCCTCCACCCTCGACCCATTAAAATTGGAGCATCGAGCAAGGGAGAATCGCGCATCTCAATCACCCACCCATTTGACAATATCGTCACGTCGTATTTCGTCTGTTCCAATCTGCGACCGCCGCCTCCTCCTTTTCCCTCGCACACTTGTCCGCTATAACCTAGCGACACGAGGCACCTTTGCATCTCAAAAGAGCAATTAGGTGGTGGCACGGGTGCTGCATGAGCAAGCCCGCCTCGGTGTTTACCCTCCTTATCCTTCAAACCAATATCAGACGGCACAGCAACTATGAGCACAGCGATCGCGATGGCTCCTTCTCCCGCCCCTCACGACAAACCGTCGTTCTCTTCTGATCACGCCCCCGCGTCTTCGGCCCAGCACGCGACTTCCTCGCCCTCCCAACAACGAACCCTCGCTCCCACTGGAACACCCAATGCGACTGCACATCGTTCGAGCAGTGGCAGCCCCAGAGGTGCTGCCCAAGCCCCCAAATCATCCCCCCCTAGCGCGTAAGTCACATCAACGCTGAGCATGCCTGTGTTCTAGGTGTTGGTCGGCTAACTTATGCCCTGCTCTAGTTCCCGACATGCCAACGGTGCTCCGAAGATTGTCGTGAAGAAGGAGCCCAACTCCCCCGATTTGCCGACCACTCGACACAGACCGCGTAAACTAGACCTGTCCAACAAGGGCGCCCATCCGGGCTCCAACACACCCGGCACCGCCAGGCCCATGACTGCTCGGGAGAATCTGGGCATTCAGGAAGTCGGTCTGGCATGTCTGTCGCCTGGCTTTGTGACCCAAGACCCTGTCATGAAGGAACAGCTCCAACGCAGCATGAGTGTGCGAGACCAGCAACGCATGATCATTGAACAGAGAATGCAGCAGCAGTCGGCAAAGGGTGACGGCCCCGACACATCTGGCAAGGACCCCGTGTCGCAATTCGCTGCCAAGACCCCCGGATTGTCTCGCAGGAATAAGGCTCAGCTTTCCATTCTGCCGCCCTCGGCCGAATCGTTTGCCAACGAGCGCGTCATCCAGTCGGCCCCCTTGGGACACTCCTTTACCGGCCGGCAACACCCCGCACCTCTGACCCGTCACATTGCCAATCAGCCGAACACTCTGTCCAACACTTCGCATATCCACCACGTTCCAGCCAATCAGACTAACAACCGTCTGCCCCCCATCAGCGACGTCTTCGGCCAGGTTTCTAGCCATCCCGATAACGCCCCCAACTCGCTGTACCCGCAGAACAGTTCCCGGCCCCCTGCAACGTCGCCCGGCCATCCTCCTCAGACGCAGCATGCTCCCCCGACTTCCGGGCGTGCGCGGGAGTACACGTCTGCCGAAGAGGCGCAACACGAGATTGCTGGAGGTCGCCCCGAACTCCTCCCCAAGATCGTGCACTATGGAAATAGTCATCAACCCCCTACGCCGCCCTCTCCCGCCCCGGGAAGCAGACTTGCCGATCCCAGTCGCAGTGCAAGCCGGCGCCGCACCCGTGCCGAGTACGAGGACGGGAGCCCGCCCTTGGGTCACGGTCCCGCTCCTCAAAGAAGAGGACCTTTTGGTGCTGGTCGGGATAGCCCCGAGAGCCAGAGAGCAAAGCGCGATGAGTTCCTCAAGCTCTGCGAGAGGGCTTGGGACCTGTTCCACTCCTAGAGGACTAGTTTTTCCGCTTCTCCGATTCTTCCACTGTGGAAAGACACGAATGTGTCGTTCCTCGGTTTCAACTACCAGCGGGATCTGATCCTGCCCTTTCGTCGACTCGATTTCGACTACGTTGCATGAGCTCGGGGCGGCCCTGTTTGCGTTCTCCTGTTGCTCTTCGTTGCACGTCTTACACCGGGGACAGAAAAATATCGACAGGGGAGGCACTGGGTCAGGGAATAATGTCTGTAACTACCTATCGAGGGAAGCTCTGCGCACCGCGGCAAGTCCCCTCAACGAACGAAACCGATCATTACGGGATCCAGATTTCTTCGCTTGAGGGCAGCGATGGACGGTATTTGCTTGCCTACAGGCGGCGGGCGGTCACGAGGCGGTCGGTGCCATCGGCTTATGGGGGATCCCTTCCATTTCAATGAAGGGTTTTCACTTGTCTTTGCGGAGGAAAACATTCTCCCTTCTGACGAGGGACAAGACTCGCGCCACGGGGGCGTTTATTTGCTTTGTTAATTTTGTCTTCTTGGGTGTTTATGGGAAAATGATAGGCTGGTACGAGACTCATGAGCAGAGATGGAGAATCTCTGTATGTATTATCTTGGGGTCGTCTGCAAACGGGAGAAGGAAGGCGACGGAGGATCATGATCCTCTTAGTCGCATGTCTCTTTTGTGTTTTCGCACTGAGTGTGCATGCCAACCTGTGCGCGCTACTTTATTACCGTGAGCCATTCATGTATATCGGAGCAACGGATACTGAAGATTTGGAACGCAAATACAAGAAGCCTCCGGGTTTCCATCCAGCATACAACATGGGTCTCTCGTCGTGATGTGTGACCATAAACCACCATTGATGGTTCAGGTTCTGTAAAGCTTCCTTCCCTGGTAAGACGGCGAGGACGAAACATTGTTGAGCCCGCCTACCATCTACTCGGAATTGCAACAAAAGGATGAAAACCAGAGGAGGAACATCACGATGGGGACGCGTCGAGGACATGGGCAATATCAAGGCATCACAAGAGGCACAGAGCTTGGGTCACTAGCAACCTGTCCCTCAGCACGAGTGTGGGGGGGGCGCAGAAGTGGACTCCAACTTGATGGGGAACGACATGGAGGACAGACAGGCGGATGCGGTAATGTTGGGGTGTGGAGGGGCCCGGAAGCAGGAGGGTTTCGGGACCGAGCAACGACGAGGCCCGACGTTTGGCCAGGAAAAGAGGGGGGTTATAACAGGCCTGGGGTCGGTTCGGGGTTGTGAAGCAGCGGCCGGGCGGGGGTGGTTCGGCACGTCCAGCTGAAGGGGACTTTGCTCAAGCGCTCAAGCGATGGAGTGCCCCGGCGCCGCGGTCTCGGATCCCCTGGGGTCGACCCACCAGGAGGGGGGGGTTGAGGGATCCGGTAAAGGAAGGCCCTTGCGCCGGATC
The DNA here is from genome assembly GCA_030867305.1 of Colletotrichum zoysiae. NCBI lineage: Eukaryota > Fungi > Ascomycota > Sordariomycetes > Glomerellales > Glomerellaceae > Colletotrichum > Colletotrichum zoysiae. Next base: position 9,659 of record MU843216.1, on the reverse strand, counting down.
CGTGCTCGAAAGGCACCGACCCGGGTCCCGCAGCTTCGGCGCTGGGTGGGGCCGTGTGCGGCGGAGGGTAAGATTGGGGGTGTAGGCGCAGCTCCCGAACTTTGTTTTTCTTCATTTATTTTCCTTTAGCGGCTGAGGCCTGGAGAGACGGGTCTTGGAGTGGGGAGGCTTTTTCTCTTCTTTTGATCCGTTTCTTTTGGGAAGTGGCTTGCGCGGGACGCGCGTGCATTCTGTACGAACGGAACAAAGAGAGTACCTCGTTGTGCAAGCGCGGTGGCAGCGGGTCGTTTGTCTCTGGGGGGGGGGTTTTTTTTTTCCCTTTTTTTTTTAATTTCAAAAGCCCGCTCACCAGCAAACCTTTGCTAGCCGCCTGGACTGAAAGACCTTTTAGGGGGGGGGTGAGAGGGGAGGGTCAGCCCACCTTAGGGCGGGAGATGTGAGACTTCAGCATCAGGCAGCGGGGGGGGGGAAACATCGATGACGCCCGGTGATCTGGGTCGGCTGCGTCCCCTCCGCCACCGGGGAAGTCATCCGGCTCAGCCCTCCCCCTCCCAGGCCTCTTACGAAGCTGCGGGATCTCGCATGGCCCTGCTGAGAGGGGCAGGGCCACGAGGCGAGGTACGGCACCAGCAGAGGGTGGCCCGGCACCTGGCCGGGCCTGGTCTGGTCTGGCTTCTTGTTCGTTTCCCTCCTCCGTGGGAAGGGATGCCACAGGAACAGGTCGATCAATGGTGGCAAGAGCGGGGGCGAGTAAGAAAGACAAAATAAAAAGCGGCGGCGAATCCGGTGCGCCCCGGTGCTGTGCTGCGCAAGCGGCGGTGTGTTGGCTCCATTCCTAGCTCGATGGCCTGCCCCCCCTCCTGCCCTCCTGCCCTCCTGCCCTCCTGCCCTCCTGCCCTCCTGCCCTCCTGCCCTCCTTCTAGGCTCCAAGTCCAAGACCGAGATCACGATGCGCGCTTGTCGTGCCTTGTGCCCCGCGTCCCGTGGCACTCGGCTGACGGGCCATTTTGTCTGAACCGACGTCCCCGGTCGTGGCAGCCTCCAGGAGACGGCCGCATGTGAAAGTCGAGAGGCCACGGCGATCGGAGGATTCGCACTTTTGAGGGGAAGGGGGGGGGGGGGGGGGGGGGGGGGGGGGGGGGAGGGTGAGTTACGGTCAACCTCAAATGGCGATGGCGGTTTCAAGCCTAAAGAGGTGGGGGCAGGTGAACCTGCTTTGAAAAACGCGCCAAGTTGCCTCTCTGGCCTTGGCAGAAGTATCAAGCGTCCTCGATCACGAGGCAGCGCCATGCATAGACAGACACTGCCCCGTGTGAAGGTGTCCTCAACCGCGCCAGGTGAAAAGAAGGGGGGTAAGATGGGAATCAACCCGAAAGAAACCATGGGACACAAAGGCCCTTCCCTCGGCCATCCACCCTCTCGCCCTCTCCCCCCGGGCGCTGTAAGGTATTTCCCGGAGCACCTGGCAGTTTTGGCTGGTGAACAGTAGATTCCACCTTTTCTTCTTTTCTTCTTTCCTTCTTTCTCTTATTTTTTCTGCCACGTCAAAATGACCTGGGGCGGGGGCCGGATCCGGGTCCGGGTCGGCAGCTCGTCCCTCCCTCCCCGCCTCAACCGCAGGAACCCGGTGTAGAATGCGGGGACGGTCGCACGGAGGTGAGCCGGTGGGGATTCCATGGAGCAGCGTCCTATGGAGCGAATTGTTCGGGATGGGTGATGTGAGACGGGAGGGCAAGCACGCTGATGATGACCCCTCCCCCACATAAACCCTCCCGGGTCGAACGGCGGAGCAAACGGGCAGGCGAGACCGTTGGAAGCCGCGGCCCCCGCTCTCTCTCTCTCGCGCGCGCGCGCTCTTTCCGTCCGAAGAAGAATAAAAATAAATCAAAGGAGGGGAGAAGGGGGAAGGAGGAAGGGGCAAGGGGAAAGAACGAAAGAAAGGAAGCCGAAGAAAAACGGCAACCGCTCTTGCCGCCCCCCCGCCCGTCCGCCCTCCAGATCTGCCTTACACTCTGGCTTGCTCTGGATCTGGGGCTTCAGAGTTTTCCCTTCTTCTTCTTCTTTTTCTTCTTCTTCTCCCCCCTCCCCTCCAACCTTCGCTCCGGGAGCAAGGCCCCCTCCCAACTCCCGTCCTTCTCAGACGGTCGGACAGACTGACTGATGAGGCTTTGCCCCGTCTTCATCGGGCGTGCGAGGGTCATATGCCAAACTCGTCCCAAAAAGCCAATGGTTTCAGCACGTAATCCACTCTCGGCCGGTGGCTGGATAACTCTATGTTCTGCGCCCGGTTTTCGGGGGGAGGGGTTGCCTCGTCCGTGCCAACTCATTGCCGGAATCCTGTTGCCTGCCTGCCTCAAACCAACAATTATGAAGGTGGTTGTTCGGCATTCCCCTCCCCCCCCTCCCCTAGGTACTCTGAGAGGGCAGGGTCCCTCCCATGCCGACAAAACCCGCTGGACCTAAGTAAAATCATTGGCAAAGAGTGGATGAGCACACACGCAAGAGCAGTCACGGAATGATCACCCAGGATGCCGCTCCTCTTTGCTTCTTCATTAAGTTTTTTTCTTCTTTTGTAGGACTTTGGCTCAGAATACAGCCACTCACTCCACGAGCAAAGCGAGTGGGTTGCAGGCCGAGGGGGAGACCACGCCATCTATCCAGAGTTGTGTCTGGCGAATGCATCGAGATGACATCCTAAGTCCGCACATGCATGCATGCAGCCTCCCCCGCATAGTGTTTCCCAAGACCGATGCAGTTGCTTCTGCATCCGTCCTTACCGATTCCTCCGGGTCCAGTCCAAGCCCAGTCACCGTATCCCACTGGACTTTGATCCACAAACCCACCCCACTTCCGCCTTGCCGTTCGATGGATGCCATTTTCAGTCCGTCGCTCATTATAGCTCCGTTCCGCGGGGATTCGATTGGGGACTCCCGGCCGAGTCAACCCAACAACAAAAGAAAACATGTGGACCCGGCTCTGTAGCGTTGTTCGCGATGCCCGCTCCAAGGACGGGGGTGTCATATGTACGTTGAACAGAAGGTAGTGTGAGCCGTATGCAGGATTTGGGGGGAGGGGTGGGGTCAAACGCCAAACGCCAATGCTTATCGAGGTCGCATAGGGAGGGGGTGTCGTAAAATCATCAGAAAAACAAGTGTAAAGGGTGAATCGAAGCAGGCTGAAAGAAGTCAAAGGACCGCCGGTTGAACGCACGCTGTCTGTGCAGACAAATCGATCTATCCGTGTACCGTGTGAAATACCGGCCACTCACAGTTTCCGCCGTTGAGAAATGGTATCCGCAGGAAAATATCGGGGTGTTTGCTGCAGACCAAGGGAAGAAGAGACTGCCCATTCCGGACAGGTCATGAATCAATCAGAGACCCTCTTCGCCTGCCTTACAGAGTTTAATCTCGCGACCCCATTCCGACTTGAGGACCTGAGAGGCTGTGATGCGTCTGGTGGGGTTGGGGTCCAGGATGGAGTAGATGACGTTTCTGCAGCGAGCCTGGGGCATGTTAGCGTTTGCCATATATAGTCTTATTCAAGTCGGCCAAGCAACTCACTCTGTGCAAGGACTCGATGGGTCCATATCCCTCCTCGTCACGACGACCCTCCAAGTACCTGGCGTAGAACTCGTCCTCGTCCTTGCGCGCAACACGCCAGAGGTGACGACCGGTGCGCATGGCCATGTAGATGACACCGCAGGCCCAGACATCGACGGCGCGAGCATCGAATTCCTTGTCCGTGTATTCCTCGGGAGCGATGTAGGGCGCAGAGCCGCAGAGGCCAGACACCATGTGGGGGTCCGTCTCCCAGGCCATGCGGAAGCACTCTCCGTTGCCAAAGTCTGTAATCTTCAGGCCGCCACGGGTAGTGAGCAGTAAATTCTCGGGCTTCAGGTCGCGGTGGGCGACTCCCATCTCGTGGAGATACTCGACACCTCGCATCATCTGTTTAAAGTAGCAGTCCGCCTCCTGCACCTCTAGCTTGCCGGCGGACAGCACGAGGGTGTACAGGTCACCGCCCGCGCAGAACTCCATGACTTCGCAGTAGTCGCCCTTGGCGTCCTTCAGCAGGTCCAGTGTGTGGATGACGTTGGGGTGGCGGAGCGACGACGAAATGCAAAACTCGGCAGTCAGGCGCTTGCTGTATTTCTTCTCCGTCTCCTCGGGGCGGCGGCGGAACTCCTTGACGGCGAACAGCTTTTCCGTTCCGTTTTCGATCTTCTTGTGGGATATCCTGACGATTCCAAAGGCGCCGCGGCCTACGACCTCTTGGCATTTTCCGTACTTCTCGACGAGAGACGACGTCGCATTCGGGCCGTTCTTCCTGTCTCCCGCCATGTCCTCCTTCTCAGCTTTGAGGGTGTCGACCCAGTTGGAGACGAGCGACAGATCATTGTCGGCGTTCTCCTGCTTCTTGCCGATGAGGGTGCGCCACATATCGGACAGCTTCTCCTGGCGACGGCTCGACTTGAGGTGGTGCTCATGGCCACCCGGGAGGTCGGGGTTCACCATGAATCGATGTAAGTCCTTTGCAGGCGGCTTTGCGGGTTTGGCGACGGGTTTCTCAGGAGCCTTTTCTGCGGTGGTTGCCGAAGGCTTTCTGCTCGGGGGTTGGGGCTTGTCGGAGCCATTAAAGCTGGAACCACGAGGGCGTTGGGGCACCTCGATGGTGTTTCTGGTGGCGTCTTTCGTGGAGAACATGCGGGTGAGTTTGTCCTTCATCGAGGCTTTCTCGGCAGGTTTTGGCAGGGCCTCGTGGGACGAATTGCCGTTGGCAACGACAGACTGGCCATTCTGCGGGGGCAAACGCGGCGATTTCTTGCCGTCCGAATTGACTGAGGAAGGTTTGGAACTGGCGGCCGAGGTGGTTGTCGGGCTAGCCATAGCGGGGGAGGCTGAAGGCATGAGCGCACGCAGCAGCAGCAGCAGCAACAATAGCAGCAGCAGGTTTTCTTCTTCTTCTTCTGTTTGAGTTGTTGATGGACGAGATTCAAGAGGTGGCAGAAACAGGGGAGAGGACGAAGGGCGGTATATACGCGAATACGACCGAGCGACGGCCTCTCGCCTCTTTTTTTTTTTTTTCGTCTTGTTCCTTGTTCTGGTCTGGTCTTCCTCTTTCTGGTCTTGGTCTCTCTTGGTTGCGGGCTGTCGGTTACGGTCAAATGGTGTCAGCCGCAGTAGGGTGGGAAAAGTTGCAGCCAAGTAGAGGGAGGGACGGAGAGGAGGGAAGAATAAATTCGGGGGGAGGGAATGTCGAGCTATGCGCTGCGCAGAAGGCAGCAACGGTGGGTTATGCGGGCGATTGGCGGGGTGGGGAGAGCAAGAGACAAAGAGAGACAGAGACAGAGAGACAGAGAGAGAGAGAGAGTTTTGCGACTCGAGTCGAACACGGTAGTGCCGTGGAGCGTCGAAACTCAGGTCTGTTTGTCTGACAATGGGAAGAGTGCACGCTGTGGCGTCAAGAACGCCTCGGCGCAGTGAGAAGGGCTCGGGCCCAAGTAGACGTGACTCGTAGGACGGACAAAATAGCAGACGTGTTTCAACCCCTTTTTTTTTTTTTTTTTTTTCCCTTTTTTTTTTTTTTTTTTTTTTCCTTTTCGAAATGTGTTCCGCGGTTCAAGTATGAGAATGGGCACCGTTATGGTGAGAGTTTAGAGGAAACAGGTCAGAAGGAGAGGGTAGCAAGACGAAGAAGATGGGATGGATGTAGGTATTAAGGTATTATGTAGGTGAGAAGAGTGGGCGAGAGGCGAGATGAAGAGAGAGAGAGAGAGAGAGAGAGAGAGGGCGAGAATGTGAGAGAGTGTGTGAGAGAGGAGAGCTGTGCAGAGACAGCGATTGTAGGGAGCCGGCCGGCAGCAACAAGCGGGCGGTGGGCGGTGGGCGGGTGGGCAGTGAACAGCGCGGGTAGTAGCGTAGGTAGCGTAGGTAGCGTAGCGTAGCGGTCTGGTGGCAGGCAGGCAGGCAGTCTGCGCGCACGGCGGGCAGTAAAAGAGTAGGCCGGAAGAAGATGGATGGGTGGGAGGGAAGAGTGAAAGAGAAGGGGGCAGGACGTGGAGGGAAGGTCACAACCGCAGATGGATAGCCTTCTGGTGTAAGTAGGTAGGTAGGTACTTGGTAAGGTAATATTAAGATACGTATACCTAGAGAGGGGGAGAGTGAGAGAGAGAGAGAGAGTGAATAGCGTAGGATGTGTAGCGCCTTTTCGAGGTGAAGTAAAGTACCTAGAGGTGGGGCTTGATGAAGCAAAGATTGGATTGGGCTGCAGGTCGGTACAGCTGAAAGGTGCCGTGCAGTGCGGTGCAGTACAGTGCAGTGCAGTGCAGCACAGCGCAGTCAGTCAGTCAGTCATTCTGTCTGCAGAGAGAGCAGATGGAAGGCTGGACATGGGCCCGAACCCGAATTTGGAACCTTGTGCTGATACCGGTACCGGTGGTAGTACCGACTTTAGTACGGAGTACTGGGCCTGCACCGATGGCTTGCAGCCGACGAGGGTGCTTTTAAGGTACTGCGTAAGTTGCAGCACCGGCCGTAGGTAGGTAGGTAGGTAGGGTATGGCATGGCATGGTATGGTATGGTATGCCAGTCGCCAATTGTGTGGTGTGTGGTTATGGTGCCGGTGCCGGTGCCACTTTATTTTACCTCTGCTTTGCGTGAGAAAGAAAGAAGGGGGGCGGGCGGGCGGTGTAAGCGAGCGAGAGACAAGTTAGGTGACGGGGCCGGTCTAACAGCTTCAGGCAAGCCAGTGAGTGAGTGAGTGGGTGAGTGAGTGAGTGAGCAGCCCGCCCCCCTGATCCCTAAAGATTTGGCGAGGAGGAGCAATAGGCTAGCTGTTCCAGAGAGGAGGGCTGGAGAGGCTTGGTCACCGCTGAAACTTTGATCTGTCAGCAACATCGGCTCCATCCACGAGGTGGGTGGGAGAACATTTTTTTCTCCTTCTTTTCCCCCCCGACTGCTTGTTGATGGATGATGGGGGAGGGAAATCAGCAGCACCAGAAGACTGGAAAAGACGGGCGTGTGATCAGTATAGCCGCCGCCGCCGCCGCCTCGTGGTGGCGTGTTGGTTTGGTGTGTGGAAGACGATGGAATTCACACATGCTTTTCTGTGACTAAGAGATGCCTCACTTGTACTCTGTGTCTATGACACAGGGCGGACGCGAAGAATCCAAAAATGTCCGAAGAGCTGGCTGGGTAGGCAGGTTGAACGAGGCCACTGGACCTGAACCCGTGTCCAAGGCAAACCAAAACTAAATGTACTGTACGCGGTGTACAGTAGGTACACACTACCCTTACCGCTCGACTCTCAGCCAAAAGAAGGGTGTGGTGAGGTAGGTGGTGGTGTGGTCACTGGCAACATCCCAAGGTGATTAATCGTAGGTAGGTAGGCGATGATGGTGACTGATGGGAGAGGCGCGTGAACCATGGTTGGCTTGGAGCTTGGTTGCGGGACGTTTGGTGTGGGGGAGAAGCACGCCGCCAGGATGCATGTCTTCTGTTCGCCTCTCAGCGGTAGCTAGGCATTCCGGCCAAAGGGTGTTTTAGGGAGGGAGGGTGGTGCCGGAGTATTTCCAATGTTGAACAAGCCGTGGTCCTTCGCTTGGTTGGTCGGATGGGGGCAGGTCGCGACCATGCTGTTACTGCCGCGATATACATCGTACATGCATTTAGACTAGGTAGGTAGCCTCCGCTAGATCTAAGGGGAGGGGAGGCTAATAATAAAGTGGTATTACGGCATACGTCAGGAAACCTTTTTTTTTTCCTCCTGCTTTTTTGTCCCCCCCTCTTCTCTTCTTTTCTCTCCCTCCCGGTAGTCCCGCGCGCGTCCTGAACATTCTCGTGTGGCGGATTCTTGTTTCCTGCTTCGACGGAGACTCTTCGTAACCTTCCACGGCGGCTGATTGGGGCAGGGATCCAGAGGGATTGGCCGGGGCATGTCCGTCCGTCTGTATGTCACTGACAGTATATGTGCTGGCCAAGCCCGAGGTAAGGGGGATGCGCACAAAGCCACCTCAATGCGCGGTGCGGATACGGAGCGGGAAGCAGGACAGGCACAGCCAGATGCGGTAACAATAAGGCAGCTGCATTGTGGACCGCCGGGCGTTGGTCAAAATGACGGTGGTTCAAGATAAGGTTAGGTTAGGTTAGGTTAGGTCAGGTTAGGGTACAAGAACGGGGGAAATGAGAAAAGGAAGAACACAACAAGTCGTCGTCAGCTACCTTACCACGTAGGTAGGTAGGTAGGTAGGTACCCTACCCACATACGGTAATTAACCCTCGGGACTCGGGAGTGACTGACGAGCCGGAATAATGAGGCGCCAGTGATAGGTAATTGGTCTCTGGTGGGTCTTGGGAAGTAAGGAAAAGAGACTTTCAAAGCCATCCAGGAACGGCGCGCCTCCACAGATGGCCGGTGAAAATGACGGAAATGGGGTACACGCTGATTTCTTTCACTTATTCGGTACCAAACTACAAAGTCGGCCACCCAGGTAGGTACCTAGGTAGGTAGTGTATACAACTACAGCTGTAACTGTCACTGCGCATTTTCTTGCTTTTGGTCTGGGGCAGATGCGTAAGGCTCACCTAACAAAGGTACACTTCCTTTCTCTTTTAGTGTTTGATGAGATTCAAATCGTAATCGACGACGCACGTAGGTATTGCCGCCTCGTCACTCTTTGTTTCGTTTAACCTCATTTCCCTGCATACGTCCGCTGCTGCCGCCGTCGCCGCGTCTCTTGGCTACCTAGGCTCAGCCAAGCAAGCAAGCAAGCAAGCACCCGAGGTGCGCGCGAGAGAGAGAGACATACCTAGCATCGGCCCCGGAGAAAGCTTCGGGGACGACGGGGTGGATGGGCGTGACATAATCCGAGCGAGAACCTGCCAGCGCAAGCTGCGCGCGGATGGAGTCGGCATGGCATGGCATGGCATGGCATGGCATGGCATGGCATGGCATGTGGCGACTGCGCTGTCGTGTCAGGTCAGTCATTACGTAGAATTGCCCATCCCATCCCATCATTCCTCCGACCAGTGCCCATCACCTGTTTCGGGGGGAACTAAGGCCATGCCATGCCAGCGAACAGGCCCATCATTTCCCCGTTGAGGAGGGCCCGGTACCTAGGTAGGTACTTGCTTGTTGATTGCTGCTTACATACATTATGTCGCTCGTCAACCTGGTGGACATTCTGCCCCTCTTGTCCGCATTGCTGGGCTGGGGCGGCAGCCGGGAAGTCAATGACCGCATCGTCCAGGGGTTGGCGGGCGGGTAGCGTGGTGTAGCGTGCAAAATTGGAGCTTCGAGAGAGAAAATGCCGGGTTTCCCAGATGGATGCGGCAGACACAGCGGACATTGTACATGGACAATGAGAAGAGAGAGGGAGAGAGAGAGAAGAGGGGCACTCGCGCGGCAGAAAACACACATGGAGGGGTTCGCCCAGGGTTCGAGAAAAGCCAAGACGGGGTCTGCACAAGGTGCACAAGGGCCTTCCTGTGAGCTGTGTGTGCGTATCCGCATGTCGACATCAAATCCGGGAAATGTCTTGAACGACCTCATAAACTTAAGACTTGAAGAAGAGAAGGCTTCCGATCGTCCGTTTGTTCGCTCGCCCACTCTTCTCTCAGGCTGATTGGGAAACGGTTGGAAACTACCTAACTACGGGGGGG
>MU843215.1:0-13933 GCA_030867305.1 Colletotrichum zoysiae | reverse complement strand
ACATTACTCGACTGACAAATCACTCTCCGCGCCCCCCCTTCCCCCAGGATAACGACGACCTACCCGACCCTGGACACGATCGTTCTCAACGCAGGCATCCAGCGCAGCGTCGACTTCACGGACCCGTCCGCCATCTCCCTGCCGTCCGTGGCCTCGGAGCTCACCACGAACTACCTCTCCCCGGTGCACATGATCGCCCTCTTCCTCCCCCATCTCCAGTCCCTCCGCCCGCCCGCCGCCGCCTCCATCGTCCTCGTCTCCTCGGGCCTCGCCCTCGTCCCCATCCCGCGCTGCCCAAACTACTGCGCCGCCAAGTCCGCCCTCCACTCCCTCGCCTGGTCGCTCCGCGCCCAGCTCGCCGGCCACGCGCCGTCGTCCCACATCCGGGTCGTCGAGGTCGTGCCCCCCGCCGTCCGGACCGAGCTGCACTCCCAGCAGCCCGACCTCGTCGCCGCCGGCCAGGCCGACTTCGGCATGCCCCTGGACGCCTTCACCGAGGAGACGTGGGCGGCCTTGGAGAAGGGGGAGGAGGATGAGATCATTGTCGGGCCGGCCAAGAACTTTGCGCATGTCGAGACGGACAGGAAAAGGATGTTTGACAAGATGGCCGAGTCCTTCAAAAAGGGCAACAAGGCTTGATATCACGGCATGGTTGGCTAACCTTGAGACGGGAGGGCGCCCTGAGATATGTGGATACACAGTCATGTAACAAGTCACCGGCGATGGAACCCGAGTGTTGGCTATCAATCTGTATTGTGCCAAAATCCTAAGCTAACTACATTTCTCGTCCTGTCAGCCGCCATCATAATCGTCAGCCTAGCCTTCCAGCAAGATCTGACGAAACGACTGCGTGTTGTGCGTGTTTTTCTTTCTCTTTCCCCGATCTGTTAAAAGAACCCTGCACGAGGACTGCAAATAGAAAACGAAAAGCAAGCTTCTCTAGCGCGCCGGGTCGCCCGTGTTCCATCTCAGGAAATCGTATCGAGGCCCGCTGCGCAGAATTCAAAGTTCCATCATGGCAGAGAACGGGAAGAAAGCCAAGCCCGGCCAAATGTTTCCCTGACTCCCTTCTCCCTAATGGTATATCTATCTCTCGAACCGTCCAAACCAAGACTGCATGAGCCTCTAAGATGTTGCTCGTCCAGAGTCAAGCGAGAGATATCGGTGAGAGGCTGGCGATACCTCGTTGACTTGGTTAAGAATGTAAAAGAAGTGAAGATGAATTTGTAAGTCAACCAAGCTCGAATGCTGGAATGTGAAAAGAGCCGCCAAACCCCTTGAATAATAACACCATATGATTCGTAAGAACGCGCCTGTTCCATCCGAGCCCATCGTTCAATCCCGCGGTCCAAGGGGTTCAAGGGATCAACCCGCCCCTTGCGCAGGTCGTGAAAAGGAAAGACATGGGTGCGTGCGCATAGTCGTCGTAACGTCGAGAGACCAAACATGTCTATGCCAGAATGCCGCTCTTGCGCTTCTCGGCACTGGTCAGGATCAACATGGGAGCCTTGCGCTGGCCGTCCGTCACTTCGATACCGGCACGCTGAGCCGAGTTCTTAAAGACGCTAGCGAAGCTGTTCTCGCCACTCTCGTTGCTGCCCACGCTGTCGAGGCTCTTGCGAGCCCTCTGACGCGAGCTTGGGCGGTCGGACCCGATGGCACCCCAGCTACCATTGGTAGAGGTCCTTGAGCTGGGGAGGGAGCAGTCGATGTCGCCCGCCAGGCTGCCGGATCCGCTGCGACCCGAGTCAGACTCGTTGTCGGTGATGGGTGAGCCAGACTCCTCCTCGGCGCTCTCGGATACAGGGCTCATGCTGCCGTTGGAGCTGCCAGTTCCCTTTCTACGCTCCCGTCCAGCACGAACCAGGTTGTGTACGGCAGACCGACGAGTGCGGGTGGCAAAGTTCTTGCTACCCTCGTGCTTGGCAGTGGGCTTAGCCTTCAGTTCTTCGATGGAAGGAGGTCCACGGGGCTGGCGGACGGGGTGCTCGCCGGCACGTCCCTGGCCAGGTCCATAACCTCCAGACAGAGGGGTGAGCGGGAAAGAGGCCGACTTAGGGCCGGCAGACTTGGGAGGCTCTTGCGAGGCTGAGAGGTTGGCCTGGTTACCGTTCAAGCCCAAAGACACGACCTTCTTATGGCCACGGCGGAAGGCGTTGGCCGACGGGGGAGGCAAGGGTGCGACCTCGGAGGGGGACTCGTAGCGCTTGGGAGGAGTGGAGGTGCGGAACGGAGAGGCGTGCGTCTCGGGAGGCGGGGATACCTGAACGCGGGGCGCTTGTTGCTGCAGCATCTGCTGCTGCTGCTGAGCAAGGGCGGCGTAGAGCTGGGCAATCTGAGCCTGATGCTGGTCGTTCTGACCTTGGTCAACGTAGTAGCCCTGCTGGCGGGTGACGGGGTCGTAGTACGTGTAGACGTTCTGCTGCTGGGTGGCCATCTGCCCCATCATAGACTGCTGGATGTTCTGGAGCTGCTGCTGCTGCTGGTACATGGCCAATTGCTGCTGCTGGATCTGCTGCTGGGCACCCTGCAGGTTCAGGCCCTGGAATTGCTGGGCAGCAGCCTGAACGCTAAGAAGCTGCTGCTGCAGGCGCTGCTGCTGCTGAGCAAGGTACATGTTGGTGGCAACCAGCTGGGCGTACAAGTTGGGATCCATCTGGTCCTGCTCATCAAAGTGAATCTCGGGCGGGGCCAGAACCTGCTCAGCACTGTAGTGCTGGCTGGTAGGGATCGACTGGTGGGCCTGCTGCTGCGGCTGCTGCTGAACGAATTGCTGCTGCTGTTGCTGACCAGCGTACCGAGGCAAGGCGGTCTTGGGTCCGTTGTACTGGTTGTTCTGGGTTTGAGCGTACATTGCAGTGTTGGGGTTCAGGCTGTTTCTCCCAAAAGACTGAGCCGTGGGCGAAGCAACGTTGGCAGCCGAGAAGCCGGCAGCAGTGGCGGACTTGGGGGCGGTCCTGAGGCCAGCAAGCAGGTGGGAGCGGCTGGTACGGGGAGTGGGGGCTCCATTTTCGACAGCGTTGCTGGTGGGCGTCGCGCTGGACAAGGAGAGCGGTTTGATGGGACCACCACGGCGGGAGGCAAGGCCTCCGCTAGGCGGGGCGAGGCTATCTGCCGAGGAGAAGTTGTCGGAGTTCATTTGAGCGAGACCGCCTGCGTCCATTGCTCAGATGGGGGTCGGTGTCGAAGGTGGAAAACGAAGTGACGGGAGGTTCCGAGCAGACGAGATTTCAAACTCTGGCGAGTTTGAAGGAAAGAATGAATGGTGGTGGGGTTGAAAAAGCCGGAGCGCAACTGGATCGAATTAGAAGGATAGTCGAGATATAATGCGCGGCGCCGAGCGTCGAAAAGGGGGGGGGGTTTATTATGGTTCTCGAGTGGGAGGGTTTGACGGTGATGTGTCCGACAGACGCCAAGTGGATATCCGGAGCTTGTCCTGGAAAAGCGGCAAAAGGGTATCGGCGCGAAGTCGAGTGAACGGAGGTGCCAAAAAAGTCAAGATCCAAAAATGGGTGGTATTTTGGATGGAATCGAGGCGATGATGCGAGTGTGGTCCAGATTAGATGGTCGTGTTGTCCAGCGTCGAAATCAAGGGGCTAGAGCGGAGGGGGGGAATGATTGTGGTGATGAAGGAATGGGCGACAAGTATTTTGTTGTCGGAAGGTGAAGAACAGCGATCGGCTCGAATTGTCGAGAGGGTCGAAGCCACAAAGGGTGATGAGTTCTTTGTTAGACCGAAGTCGAAGGCGCGCGCGCGTGCAAGCCTGGAAAAGGTTGCTACCGAATCGGAAAGAGCGAGCGAGATCGGGTGACTTTTGACTTTTCCAGGGAGAAAAAAGTGCTGGCTGGGGCGCAGCTGCAGGGCCGTTTTGTTTTTCCGTTGGGAGTTGCTTCGGGCGGAGGTGGAGCGCTGAAAATTACGGAGACGGGGCTTTTTGGTTGACGTATTTGCGAATACCGAAAAAAAATAAAAATAGGGTGTGGACGAAGGCGAAGTAAAATACAGTCGATTAAAAAGTTTTTTTCCTTTCTCGGAGGGTTGTTGTTGTTGTTGGTGGTGGTGGTTGTTGTGTCGATTGCAGGTGACGCGGAGATGCGAATTGCTGGTTGGGTGAATGGACCTGTTGCCTTTTGCCTTTGCCTCTGCTGTTGCTTCCTTTCGGAAAGAGGATTGAGAGTTTTGTGCGCGGTGTTGCGAATATGCGGATGTTCGATGAGAGCAAACCTTCCAGGATTGGCAAAGTATTTTTTGTCGTGGTTGAAGAAGAAAAAAACGAAGCGAGACGGATCTCAAGAGAATGAGAGCTTTGGGATTCTGGGGATAGTGATTTTTTTTTTGTGGTTTCCTTTTTTTTCTTTTCTTTCTTTTTGTTCTAAAAAGACGACGACGATAACGAACAAATCGCAGACCAGAGCGGCGGAGGGAAAGAGGAGGGGGAGAAAAGGTTGAAGGAGGGAAAAAAGAAGGGCGGTGAGCTAAAGAGAGAGGAAAGAGCAATTGTAGAAGCAGAAGATGGGGGCAAGCAGCGAGTGGACGACAGATATGGAGATGGAGTGAGTGGGTAGGTAGGTAGGTAGGTGGGAGGGTGTGGGCGGAAGGCCAGGCCAGGCCAGGCCAGCCAAGGGGAGGGGAGGGGAGGGGAGGGGAGCAGGGCGGCAACCAGTTGGAGCCCACGCCAATGTCCATCCATCCATCCAGTCACTGACTGGCCGGTTCTTGTTGCCCACCACAAGGTCACAGTCACCACCACCACGACCGCCACCCACAGTCACTACTGGTAGGGTAAAATACTGTGCATAATTGGTACAGTACGCATGTAGGTAGGTACATAGGTACTCTCTGTCAGATTAAGTCCCGTCCCCACCGTCCAGTCACCAGTCTATGTATGTAAAGCCGACAGGAGACAGGAGTCCAGGACGGGACGAAGCAGCAGCAGGGACATGGCCAACTCCTGGGTAGGTACTTTGTACATGTAGGTATGTACGGAGTATGCATGCACATACTACTACATAGATCGCCTATGACAGACAAGGGTCAGAAGAGAAGAGGAGAAGAGAGGAACGGCATACGGGTGATACGCAGACGGTAGAGCGGAACAGAACAGGTGGTGTGGCCAGGACAGGACAGGCCAGCCAGGCGAGGCGAGGCGAGGTGAAAGGCAAGGCAAGGCAAGGCAAGGCAAGGCAAGGCAAGGCACCAAAAACAGGTGTCGGGGGGGGAGGGGAGGGTTTCCCAAAGGAAGTGAAGTGGGGACATGACAAGGCCAAACAGGGCCAGGGTCACCTTGAGGAAGTACCTAGGTACTGTATGTACACAGGCAGGCAGGCAGTCCTGCCACGGGTGCGCCCAACTTTGCCAACTCGAGGCGAGAGAGAGAGAGAGAGAGAGAGAGAGAGCCTGCCTGGCCAACCAATGGGCAGAGAGAGGACTGACAACGCGAGGTCTGGCGACAAAACGCGCCAATAGGAGAGGCAGGAACGGTACGAAGAGGACTCGAAAGAGACAAGGGTCCTTGGGAATGGGCCCACTTCACTTGCACCTGAATCCGTACAAAGTACGATCCGTACATGCTCGCTCTTTACACGTAAACTACGGATACCTACCTGGTAGGTCACAGGTGTACGAAGTACCTGCCTTTGTACGTACGCGCCCTACGACTTGCTGTACACTATCCGTACACGCTCCATATTGACGACGGGTAGGTATGTATATGTATGTATGTATCCGTACCCAACGCTAGAAGGAACGGGCGACTTCTGCATCTGAAAAGTACAGTACGTACCCAGGACAGGACAGGACAGGACAGGATAGGACAGGATGGATACGGAAGCCGAGAAGCGGCCTGCCTGCTTTCCACTCACTCTGATGCTGCTGCATTTCATTTCTGCCGAGGACAAATCCAGCCAGCCAGCCAGCCAGCCAGTCAATCACTCGGTTTCGGTATCACGGTGACGGCGAAGGCGACGGCGACAGCGACAGCGACGAGGGGGGCCACCCGTGGCCAATCAAGGAAGAATGAATGCGCGCTGGTGGGAGGCATGGCCAGGGCGTCAGGAATGACGGCAGCAGTCCCGTCTTTTTCTTCTCTCTCTGGGATATATAGTAGTGTATGTCGATCAAAGAAGCACGGCGCGAGTGGTGGGCGGTGGTGCATTGACGGCCGTCACTTGGTTTGAAATGCGTTGGCCACAAAGAACCCGGTGCGGTGCCCCCAGGCTGCGATGCGACTATTGGTACAATACCTACTATACGAACCATACGAACCATACGAACCGAGCCTACCTAGGTAGGTACATACGATAGAAGAAGGTACGTACGATGTAGGTAGGTAGGTATGCATCAACCGTTCCTTCCTCCTTCCTGTCTTGCCAGTTGCCTTTTACTCTAGGTACTCACTCGTTCCTGCTCGCACTCGCACTTGACTCCTGCAGCCGTTGCCGTACCAAGGTACTTACATACATACAATCTACCCACCTACCTACCTAAGAGGTTAGGTAGGTAGTGCAGGCAACCTCCCAAGTACTGTACAGTGTGCTGCACTGCACTGCACTGCATCCCCAACAAGGCTAGCCGGTGTGATGACTTGACGCCTCGTTGACCAATCGCCGTCGACTCCCTTATACACTCCTCGCAGGTTAAAGTGCACCGCACCGGCTGCTGCATGCTGCATAACACTGGAAACTGTCGCTGCCGCCCGTTGCATGCTCTGTACCGTACCGTACCGTACCTTACCTGCCCCAGCCCAGGTACGGACGGACGGACGGACGGATACACACGTCCACGACCTTGTGCAATCTGCCGCAGCAAAAAGTCGAATCAGAGACACCATACATACCGGTATACCCATCATATCTACCTACACTACCTACCTACCTCAGTATACAGCAAACCTCTCTTCTGCTCCTCCACCACGCTTGTCCACCTCTGGCCAGCTTCACCTCCAGCTTCTGCATCGTCTTGATGGTACCTTGCACCACACATTCCACGGCCCTCAGCCCCCGGCGCCCACTCGCTCGGACTCCCGCGCCATCACATCACGGGTCGGGTGCCTCGTCCAGGGCAGCGCAGGGCAGCGCAGGGCATGCGCCTGGTCTGCCCAAGACAACAACTCTGCCATTCCATCCCGCCTGGCCTGACGGGAATCAATCCTACACTACCGGTATGCGTGGCCGCCCGCGAGCAACCGCCCGCTGGGCCCTCCCCTCTTGCACAAAACGCCGTCTTGCTCTGCCCACGGTTTGGGCTCTGTCGTCTACACAACGCGCCACCACGACACAGAGCTCTCTGACTCATTGCCGCACATACATGCGCTCCCAAAGGAGCACGAGCAGGCATCAACCCCCTCGAACCCCTTACCCGATCAAAAACAACAGTCTCATGATGATACTGCTCTCTTGCTCGTCAAAGCCCGTAGCTATTCAAAGTACCGCCTGTTCCGAGCTATCCAGCTACCTACCTACCTGCTCACCTACTTACCCATTGCCGACCCGACTGTTGTGTCCCTCCGTGCATAGCAACCGCCCTGTCATCTTTGGTTCGGCGCCCGAAGCCGACCTGAGGCCCTGGCCGTTTCCATGGGGGGGAGGGGAGCAAACCTTCGCTTCGTTGAAGCCCCGGATCGCTGCCCCCCCCTCCTCCGAGAAAGGCCACCATGCACCCCTACTGTACGGAGCACATACCACCTTGTCTTTCGTTCTCGGACGCCGCTGCTACCTTGAGCAAGCTTCCATTACTGCTTCTGGCCAACGTTACGATACCAACGTTATGGAACATGCCCGCCATAGCATGACGAGCCTCCCAAGCCTCCCAACGTCCATCCCACCCACCATGCCATGTGCCATCCGTACACCGTACACGTACGTCTAGGGCAACACGGTGCATCTAGGCCAAATTTCTCTCGAGTCTTATTCTATTTCTGTGCCTTGACCAACAAGGAGGAGCGGCTGCTCGTATCCACATGTCCACCCACGGACGTTTTCCCATTCCTTCATCAATCAGCAACAGTCTCAATGGCTATTCAAACACTGCCAAGACCCCCTCCCCCCTTCAGTGTCATGATGATTCTACCTAGGGATCTAGGGGTTCGCCGCTGATATGAGCCAAGATTAATGAAAACGTCAACACCATCCGATCTGCGGTGGTGGCCTTTCACATCCATCTCTCAATCGCAATCGTCGCCCGGGATGTTGAGCCGTGGTCGTGGCGGGGAACGTCGAAGCTCGAGTACCCTTCCCCTTTCAACAAGACGGCCTTTTGGAAACCATGAGCTACATAGGTAGCTACCTAGGTATGTACTGCATAGTGTACACGTGAACGGAGTCGCAGTCGAGACCAAGACCAAGACGCTTCGACAGGCGCACTCCGTACAATGGACGACGGCAAACCGACGAGACGGCAATGGCAACCATCTCCATGGCAAGCTTGGACTGCTTGGGCCTCCTCCAGGGGTTCTCCCATCCACCGATGCCGCGTTCCTCCCGCCAAGCTTTCCCCAACGCAGCCGCGGTTCATCAATTCTTCGCGAAAATAAAAGAAAGAAAGAAAGGGAACTTTCACTCGGGAGCAGTGTGCATATGCCTCGTTTGCCGTCTTTCTTTCTTTGTTTTTCTTTTTCCCCTTCATCCCTACTCGTAGACTGTACATGGAAGTATGTATACCGTACTCCACCTCTTCTTATTCTTCGGACCCGCCGGTTGTTTCTTTCAAACGAGGCGGCATAAAGCATGATGCCGACCGCTTGGTTCTGCAGGCCGACTGGCGATTTTTAGAGGGCAGGAGACATGAGCAGTTTTCCCCTCGCTCGCTCCCAGCATGTACCCAACTCCGTACACGCTGACCTGTTTCCCATAAAAAAAAATAACAAAGCTTGGGGGAGCACGTTTCACTTCGCTCGATAGCGCGCTCCCGCGCGCACCGGACGGCCTAGGTAGCCCCTCTGAACACACACCACTTTTTGCCACTGGGCAACATTAGGCGACCTTGCCAGGCGCTGCAAATCGTCTTGCAAATCGTGGCCGACTTTCATCCGTTCAAAACATGATGAGAAGAAAGCTCCGGCCTTGGCCACAAATTAACCCGAGGAAGCTTACAAAACGGTGAGCTGTGCCCCCGTTGCAGATACGTTCAGGCCAGATGACGTCCTGAATGATATATACGATGTAGATGAACGGTGTGCGTCTTCATCAACCACTCTATGCGCAGCAAGCATCTTTGTGCAGCAAGTCAAGCCCCGAAAGCCGTTCTGAGCATCCATCCATCCCCCGTATCTCTCTCCCGCCCTTGCCAAGGCTGCCAGATCGGATCACAAAGACGAGCAATGGTCACGATGCCATGAAGCAGAGCGAGCGAGCCCCTGGGCCCATGGGCTCGATGGATACGAATCTCCGCGACCCGATAACCCCCCAGGTCCGCCGCCGACGGAGACTTTTCTATCGCACTGCCTCTTGACTTTATGTCTCGCTTCTACTTCCGGCCATGCGTGCCAGGGGAGGCGACGCCTTGCAAGGTCGGGAGCAAGGGGCAGGGAACCTGAGACACGCCCGCAAAGGAGGTTCCCCCGGGACCAAGACCCTCTATGGGGTCGTCGGCTCTGTGCGCTTCCCAGGATATGAGCATCAAACCTCCTGAAAAAAAGGTAATGTACACTGGTACAGTAGGTATCTGGTGCCATAGGGTTACATCCACAATGGGTCTTTCTTGACTGAGGTACCTACATATGCCTGCCCATCCTGAGGCTGTGGCTGCCAGCGAAGAAGGTGCCGAGGGGGCGGACCGACGAGCGCCCGTCATGAAAAGGATATTTCAATATTCTACGAATAGACAAGAGGCATCGATCGGGTGTTACCCCTTCGTCTTTCCTGGCGCTGCCCGCGGACCGCCCCCCCCTACATGACAATCCGACACTGACAGGTGGCCTTCTTCAGGGATGGGCCAGGCAGAGGCTACCTACCTAGAGCAGATGCAACGAGAGAAAAGCCATTCCTTCCCCAGGCACGCTGAGGGAAAGCGGTTCAGCCCGTTGTGAACGAGACATGACGGGCGGCCAGTTTGGCACCCGCGGCTACGAAGTATACGTACGCATAGTACATATAGGTATACTATCTATGTACGGTGGAACTAGACCCTTACGCCGCGTCATGAGTTAAATTACCTGTGGAAAATACGGGCCTGGCGACGCCGCCGTCGCAGACGCGTCTTCCCTGCCGCATATGTATTGCGCGAAGCAAAGAATTTGTGGCTCTCGCCGCAAGACTCGCAAAGCCACACCGTCCTGTCAATCCTAAACCTTCATTTCCTTCACAATCCTTTCCCATGCTGACAGGACCTGGCACCTGTGACGCGACGTTGGCGATCCCGGATTTGCGGGAACAAAGGAATCTCGGCCGAGGTCTCGCCAATCACATTGCCGAATCGGCATGTCTGTGCTATGAGGGGAATTTGGCCATCGCCACGGGTCTCTCTCCCTCTCTACCTCCAGTCATGGCCGGCGGGTTGTTGTCGATGCCAGATACCTAGATGATTGGCATCGCCTTTCTAAGAAAGTTTTCCCCTCATGTTCCCGTCAGCGGCCAGCGGCGGCCAATCCTTGCCTGGCTTTACATACCACACACACCGGAATCCTCTTTCGCCTTCTCCTCGAGGCCCGGCGGCTTTGTCGAGCAATTGCCCTATAAGGGGGTCCATGTCGATCGGTTTGCGAACCGCAAGGAACCCCCTCGTGAAACGCGCTTTGCAGGGTACAATCCACTCATGCGGGGGAGATTTGAGCACGGCGAACTGGGATCCAAGACACTGGGCCATTCATTCCCAGACGTGTCCAACCTGCATGCTGCATTCTGCAAGCCTTTTTTCTGTCGACGAGCGCTTAAGCTGCAGCCACAGAGAAGCAGCCACTTTCACGACCTCTTGTCCTATGAATGATGGAAATACATCTGCAGGACTTAGGGATCGCCAACGTGGCTCCAGTCAGTCGGGCTCCCGGACCTCCTGGCAGCAACCACCCTTTGATCGCCTAGCCGAGCCATCTGTGCCCTTTAGCCGCCGCCCCCCCTCGCGATGCCACTTCGTTGATTGGTGTTGGGCGGAACCAACTCCCAACAGCGCGCAGCTAAGGGAATTGTCGCGTCCTCCGCGTAGCATCCTCGCCACTAATCTATCTCTAGGGGGCCATCCAACTTACCACTTTCCGCCGATCTTGCAGAACACAAGCGTCTTCCGGTCGGTACGCGCTTGGCGTGTGACGGACGTGTTGATTCACGTATGCATATCGGTCAAGCACCAAAATATCCAAGCAAGCGCGCAGGGTACGGTATGCGGGATGCGTTGCGTACTGTCTCTCGCCAGGAGGGGAGGGCAGGCTCAAAGAGAGGTTAAGCGTTAGTAGCGCTTCGGTCAAACGTAGAAGCGCGCCAAACATGTAACTCGTAGCCGCGCCGTCCGCAAGCCAATATCGGTTCTAGGCTCCCGGGCATTAATGTATATATGCCTTGGCTTGGCTGGAACTTGTCAGTGGCATCGTTCAGTGTAGATGTTTGCTGAGCGGTTCTAGAGAACCTCTGGGAAGCGGCATGGGGTATGGGTATAGAATCTGCCAACAGTCCTGTGGCCGATTCGTCCATTCCTTGGCATGGCTCTCCGTATCCATGGATGAGGACAGAACCGGTCGATGCTTCAGAATGCTCCAAGGTGTTCCGGTCAACCTAACCCGAATAATGCTACAGGTAGCCATGGCAGACGCAATGACATCGCTGGAGCAGCAGCACCAGGCGACACGAACCGCTTCCTGAGTTCACTTTTGATTTGGTCTTATTCAGACGCTCCTGGCATACAACCTCGAATTGTGGCCTGGTATGTAGGTAGCAAGAGTGCCATCGAGGGGAGGCAAGTTGTGCCGGACAACAACTGATCGTTCCGAGGTAGAATTAGATCTTCAGCGGCTGACATGACGATCATCACCTCCCACCGGACAGGAGTTTGACGGTGCTGGACTTATCGTCATCCCTACGCCTTCACGGATGCTCCCCTGCAGCATCGAGCGTCAAGACTGCCGTCTCGGTCCGGAGCTGCGACCGCTCGAACGTGTACGGGGTTTGGCATACTCTCGGCCTGTTACCCAGTGATTCCACACTTTGACTTCCTCATTCGTCATAGCAAGTACGATATACCGGCATGCAGTGGCCGGGGCGACAGAGGTCGCCTCGTCGATGGAAAAGAGTATCTGCATAGTGTCAGCCGTGAACGTCATTCGATCGCGCTGCGAGAACAAACGAGTGAAACAACCTTGGACATCTCCAATGCTGGGTTTATCTCGGCGTCTTGTTGATATCGGACTGCCAACCGAGTCGGTGCTGCTCGACTGGACGGATACGGTTCGCTGTAATTCCGGGCAAGTCGATGCAGCTCTCCGGATACATACAGCGTTCGAAGCATACATTGATCGGGATATGGAGCATATTGCCCGTAGCAGCCCAAGAAGTTATCCTGCCAGGAATTGCATGGGTTCGCTTGGGAGTTGAGGTGGGAGAAATAAAGAAGACGATCGGCCGGACGTCGTCTTTTCCCATTTCAATGAGAACTCATGCTCGAGCACAGCGCCGAAAGGTCGTCCTGATATCTCGCCAAGGGCCCATTGCAACAAAACCACCCCTCCAGCTAAACCTATCCGGAGGCATTCAAGCACGCCCGAGCTGGCCGTGCCGCAGGGCTGAGGGTATTTGAGAGTGAAGCTCGGCCTCCTCATCCTTCGGTTGCGGTCACTAGCTCTTGCTCTCGAAGCTCGCCCGCTCAGCCAATCAACCGTTGCGTCCGGTGAAGTTCGTATATCAACCCAATAGCCACCCCGGTAGGTTTTCGAGGAAGGATTCCTGCGGTTCTCTCTGGCGTCCCACGACCCCATCCCAACCCGGGGGGAGGGGGGAGGGGAAACGAATCCTTCCACTGCCTCTTGCGCTGCAAATCCCGTCGCTACAAAGGCTCGAGCTCACGGGTCGACCATGATAACCCGGCTCCCAAAAAAAAGGTCGGCCCACTGGCGCGGGGTTCCCTGACGGTGACACGCAACACGTTTGCCCAGTGATGGCTTTTCGGCGGAAGAAGGCGGGGGTTGTCAGCAGTGAGGGCAGCTGACGTGGGAAACAATCATAACCCTCATCAATCTCGATCTGTTTTCACGCGCGCAACAACAAAAAGGAATGGAAGTTTTTGTCCGCTTTGGGGCCCATCTTAGGCCCCTTCCCGGGATCTCTGCATCAGAAAAGAGATGTTTGCGGCAGGCAACTCGACTATAGTCGCGCATCTATAGAGACGGTCGTCGTGCCGTCGTCGCCGTCCCACGTCTGCCCGCCGCCCCCTTTTTCACCTGGGCTTCTCCAGAGAACCCACAATGGGGGGGTTCGCTAATCATGATTCCTGCAAAACGCCACCGCCTCTACCGATATCACGACACTGAAATCCATGCGTGACATGCTACACAGCATTAATCGCTCGGGAGAGAGAGAGAGAGAGAGAGAGAGAGAGAGAGAGAGAGAGAGAGAGAGAGAGAGACTGTGCGCAACAACAACAAACCGCCCACACGGATCCATGGGGGGTCTATGGCAATGGGACTTCGGTTCGAGGTCCCCACCACAGAGCCGCGTAGCTGACGATCGGCCTATCAGTCGCCGCCGACGGCTAACCCTACGATCCATCGACATCAACGATCATCTGCCATTCCCTGTGGCTCATGCCCGCGTGACGGCATGGAAGGATGAGAGATACACACATACACTTCATCAGCCTAATCGGGTTCCCAGCTTTCGAAGGATGCCCGACCTCAACCTGTATCTCCCACGCCCGAGTGGGATCCGTTGCGCGTTCTGGAATCTCCCGAGGATGACGTGAGATGGAATAAGAGGGCCGGACAGGGTCAAGGGTATTAGAGTTTCTTTCCGGGGG
>MU843214.1:0-14103 GCA_030867305.1 Colletotrichum zoysiae | reverse complement strand
GACGGCAGAGATGTCATGCTTGCTTTTCAACATCTGCTTGTCGCTTTTTTTAGAGCAAAAGTCGGACATTGGCAGGGTCATTGCGTTGGACGAAGCACACAAATACATGCAAGAATCGGACGAGAGCAAGACCCTGACCAGTTCGTTGCTGAGCACGATCCGCTTGCAGCGACATCTCGGCGTCCGCGTGTTTGTCTCGACCCAGGAGCCCACCGTATCGACCAAGCTACTTAACCTATGTTCGATGACGGTAGTTCATCGGTTCACTTCGCCGGATTGGCTGCGCACGCTGCGCAGCCATATTGCTGGTGTCTCCTCTTTTTCAGTCACTGTGCCAAAAGAGCAGGAATACGTTGATCATATTGACCCCGTTGCGGACAGGAAAAAGGATTCGGCCAACGACCTCTTTGCAAAGATCGTATCTCTGCAAACAGGACAAGCTCTTGTGTTCGCGCCTAGCGCGGTCATTGGACTGGCACCAGAAGAGAACGACACAATGACCACCATTCAGCGATTGGCCCATCGACTTCTCGTGGTTAAGGTCCGGTCCCGGCTGACCCAGGACGGCGGAAAGACAGTGATGAATTAGAGGAGAACAGGAATTTTTGTTAGGAGGGTAGGGATGGATTGATATAACAGTGAGGGAAGCCTCGACGGGATCATAAGGAGAGATTGAAAAGTCGCTGGCTTATGGTTTGTATATGTTATTGAGTCACATGACATACCGCGTGCTGCGCGAATTCAATAAATGTTAGTAATCCATGCTTGAAGGTAATCGGTTGCATTAGTTCCGGTGAGGCGGTCCCGTGTAATGTAATCTAGGATCGATTTACCTACTGAGTGGGAAGCGACGGTCCGTAATACAATGGCCCTCGGGCGTCCGACTAATCGATTGATTGATTATCTACTTCACGGTTTCGGTCGTGTGCTTTTGGCATTCCTAGAAACGTTACATTACGAAAAGGTTGCCGTCTTTTTGTTGCAGGCGTCTCCGGAACGGTAGTTTTTGTTGGAACACCGACTGTATTCATTGTTTTCGGTATCAAAGTTCCTGTTTTCATGTTTTGTTGGGGTTGTCTATTTAGCGATGACATTTTACAAAGATGCGGGCGTGTAGCCAATCGTCCAGCAACCTCAACCGTCCCAGTCTCGTTTGAGATTGCCTTCCCTACTGTGAAAACAGAAGAGAGCATGAGCTGATGGCAGTTGCGGAGCAGATCAAGAAAGTCGACCCGCTGCGCAAAATGCCTTCATTCGGGACAAAACCTCCGAGTCTTGAGATCTTCAAACTGGCTGCGGTAATCTACAGCCGCCGGACAGTCTGCCAGTTCTGCACCCTTGTTAGCAGCAGAAGGGACCTGAACACCCGAACAGACTTCTCTAAGGACTCTTTTACACGTATTAAGCAACGTGTCACCAAGATTGCCAAGTGTGAGCGAAGAACTATCCTAGAGATTCTCTGTTCGCGATTAGAGCAGTTCTACTTTGCGCGCGATATCGAGGAGTCAAAGCAGGGTCGCATTAGGGCCGATCCAAACGTCATCCAGAAAATCCAGAAGGCAACCAAGCTCCCGAAGGACGGCTTTGAACGACTTCGCGCCAAGGGCAATAAATGGAGTCGCCTCTGCGAGGGATACGAAGGTCTGCTATGCCTCATATTCCTTGATGGGACAAACAATTTTGGCATAAATCCGAGCAGCTACCTCGACCTTAAAGAAGTTGACACGTTCCGAGACCGGCAGTCCGAAGGAAAACACCACCGTCTCTTACCGCACCATGTGAAGATGCTCGCCGACCATCTGCAAGCCGGGAGGCCACTGAATGGCTATGATGTGCCGCGCGATATCTGACGTCTCATGTTGGAAGACGAACGCGAGCGCGAATAGAGGAAGGAGAGGGAGAAGAAGAAGTCACGTAGGCGGAGTCGGCGTGACTCAGACCACTCGTCGTCTGGAGTGGTGCTCGTCCAATGTTGTGGATGTGCGAGCACTGCTAACGGGGACAGCCTGTCTTGGTCGATAACCATCCTTCCATGCTCAATTGGATGGCCAAAATCTCCACGGTATTCATAGAAACCGAAGATTTCGATTCGGCGGAGAAGCTAGCACTGTCGGTTTTGGCTAAGGGGATGGGTGTTTTAGGACAAGATCACCCTCAAGCTATCATCTCGATGTCCAACCTTGCCATGATATACAAAGGCCAGGGCAGAAAAGAAGATGCGGCAAGTATTATGTTTGAAGCAATCGAGAAGAGCTCCCGCCAGTTGGGAAAGGAGCCTCCTTCTACACTGATCAATTTTTACAATCTGGCCTTAATCCGCTGGGAACAAGGGCAGCAGGGACAAGCAAAGGAGATATGGACCAGTGTTCTGCCGAATATGAAGGCCGTTTTGGGAGCGAAGCATTGTCTAAGTGTCCGGTGCGAGAAGTATCCGGTTCAAATGGATAAGAGCATAAAACCCTGATGTTGGCGATGGTACCGGATCTCGGACTTTGATGATGGGCTCACTGGGCCATAAAATAGCATTATGTAGTATGGTAGTAACCCATAAGTTGTAGCCAGTTGGATCTATGTCAGAGCACTTCATGACCAATTAATGGACCCAAAATATTTTGAACAAGGCCCTTTCATCCCATCCAGTATTCATGAACCTCGTTTTCGCCAAGGCCCACAGTACTGTTCACCTGATACTTGATTGACAGCATTGGGGTATTATCCTGCAGCGATTCGCGATGATGGCGAGTTCAATGCCGGATTGATGCGAAGTACCGCCAGCCCGCATTGTTATCATCACTGTGAGCTGGCGTCTGTCCAATTAACTGTGTGCTGGCGTATGCACACATGACTGCGGAACTAAGGCGGTGTCTGAGCTCGGCGGCAAGAGATAACAATGTGATTGGCAAATTCACCAATGTGATCACTGCAAGCTGCATGTTGGTGCACGATGGCCAGGATCGCAGCTTGGTCACAAACATTGATGGAGAGGGTGCTCGCAACGTGCAGAATGCTGAGGGGTCTGCAGGGAGGTCGCGGCCAGAAGGATGTCCGATTCGCAGAGCGCGACTGCACCGATGGAATGGGTGAGGCAGAAGTCTCATTGGTAATTCTCCCAACGGCCGCTACACTAGCCCCGTTTGGACGGAGTACCGTTATTCGTCGAGCACTCGGACTAAATATCTGTTTTTCGTGCAGTCAGTCCCACAGCAGCTCAAGCAGCAGCAGCGGTGATCACCTGCAGTGAGCCTGTTTCGCCCTTTCAGTTTCACTTCTTCCTTGCTTTGCTTCACACCGATCTTCCTAAGGATCTGCTCCTACTGAAGCACGTAAGCGGATTCCTATCCCTCCGTGTTTAAAGAGGGCCACTAGTCGGGATTATGGTTCGGGTGGGTTATTACCCGTACAGACTCATAAGTCACAACAGTATGTTCTAAATAAACCCCTCCATTATGTACTGTACCGAAGACGCATTGACGCTACGAACAGGTCCAGCAGCCGCGAGAAGACGCTCGAGTCTTCCTTCCATACCTTTTCCAGTCATGATGGCTCCCCTGGGGTCCACGCGCACACGCCCACGCCAGCCATCGCAAGAATGGGATTGGATGCGGTTGCCAATGGAGCTGAGAATTTTGGTTTGGAACTTCACCTTACCGACTCGCCAGATGCACATTCTGCGAAGCGAAATGCGCCAAGATGAGGTTTTCGTGGAGATCTACATACCGCTCCCCGTCGCACTCCAAGTGTGCAGAGAATCGCGCGGAGCCCTGCTGAAGCGATTGACTGCGATCCCGAGGACCGGCCTCCTCGAAGACAAGAGAATGGTCTATTGCGACATGTCTACTGACTCGCTTTTTCTTGACTACTCCATCAGCTCAATCGCTCTCAGTCTCGACGTTGTCCCCGAAGAATGGCGTCGTTTTAAACGGCTCTGTGTCCCTCCCCTTGATGGCGACCGACAACATCTGGAAGAAACCAAGCACAGACTGACGCGAGAGGTCGGGACTCTGGCTCGTATCTTCACATCTTCTGCAGAGATTCTCTTGGCCAAGTTTCTTTCTCCAGATAACAAACTCATTCCAAGAACTTCGGGCCGGATTCCCAAGTGCCCCGGCTCACGACACCGCTTGACACTTGCCTGTGTCGGAGAAACAGTCGAAAACCTTTTCCCTGATCAGATGACCCAGACTCAAGACAATACGAATCTTCTGTCTATAGATGAAGAGCATCAACTGTGGGTGAGCCATCTAAAGGAGCATTCTCAGGGAGCACCAACCCAAGTACGCTTCGCCGTAGTCAAAATATCGTGCAAACGGGCTTGTTTGTAGATGGATACCTATCAGTTCACTGTTAAGTCTAAGAAGAATCTAGTTTGAAGCGAAACCTCATGCAACAGCCTTCTTTACCCTCTAGCCCTTTTCAAGTGTGAGACGTGGAAACATGGAACGTCAACTTCCTGTGAGGCAAACGTAATCGCCGCTTGGCCTGCGCAGAGTTTAGAGCAACTCCACTGTCACCTCAGCCAGGTGAGCTCAGTTCAGCGTTCTTCTACGCGTCTCGTGCCATTGTCCTCAAGTGAGCCTTGTGTCTAAGCACGGCATTCACCTCGCCCTGCTAATTGTCAGCTTGCTCTGGCATGGACTGTCGAGGGCATCGTTACGTCCTGGTGGAGTCTCGCCAGAAAACGGATCTAGAGACATCTGTGTGGAAGCCGATTCCGAATCGTACTACAGGAAAAGGCGTACTAATGGGTCTCGCTAGGTCTAATACGGGGTAGCCGAGAGAGCCAGAATCTGTACTCAACAAAGAAGCTCGAATAGGCCCCGATAACTCTGGAAGAGAAGGAACTGGTGGCTTTTCAGTAAGCCATCTCAGGCGGTCTCACTTTCATGATAATATGTAACAGCTGCTCTTCTATGTATTACAGTACTATATATCAGAAATAACCCATGCGATCGATAATCTTCAACGAAATGACATTAGAAGTGAAATACAGAGCCATAATGACGGTGAAAATACTAAGGGACTTCCTTGTCCCCACATTCACGCGTATAATGCCTTGGCTCTCATGCTCATAGTGCCATATTTGAGACATAGGAGCTGAATGCAAATGTCATCAGGCGGGCGTCGATGGCATGGTCATCTTCCTGCAGACTTTTGAACTGCTTGTATAGCCCGTCCACAGGAACATAAAGAGTTATGATATCTTCTCCTGTGTCGAACTTGGTCGGACCCGTGACGATGCCGTGCTCGAACTTCACTTGGTCATCGTCCTTGGGCTTGGCGTTTACGATTATGGCCTTGATCGTCTCGCTTAAACAGCCGCCCGACGAGTAAGCCTCTATACTCTCGCATACGACTGTAGCGTCCAGTGACGTCTCTTCACGCAGCTCTCGCAGCCCTGCATCTTGGGCATTCTGGGCAACATCTGGTTTGTACAGACCGGCTGGAGCATCTATGAAGTACCGGCCAGCTGCCTCACGCCATTGCCGCGTCAGGATAAATTATTGCTTAGAGGAAAGGTAGTTGAAGTGTGAGTTGTTGTGATTCCAACATAAGGGGAGGGAAGGGACGGGATATAAATAATACAATAATTTGGCTCTTTCCAAAAAGAAGCATTGAAATGGACGCCTAACGCAGCCTTGGTTTGGCTAATCGAATGATGGGCGGAATTCTGCCTCGTGATTAAGTGGACAAAAGGAGATTGCTTGTAACCCCACTGCTCGACAGACTTTTAGGTAGATGCCTGGGCAGATTCGATGGCATGCCTTTCTACTGGGGACTATTCACGTGTACAATGGAAGGATAAACAAAGTAGAAACATCGTCCAAGTTTGGTAACCCAATCATCAGCACAGATCAGAGGGCTGGTCCAGAAACTTGGGTATATAATTGAACGTCCGCAATCCCAAATTTCAATCCCCCTCTCGGCCACCTTTCACATCAATCACAACGTCTTTCTACCCTTTTTCCCCTTTTGCATTATGACTGTATACCATACAATATATCATCCTGCTGAGGAGCACACTTTATTGTTCCAGTTATCGAACAAAACCTGCGGCCGCTCGCAGACATAACTTCCCCGCCCTCTTCACAGTCCGGGGACAACTTGACATCGGAAGCCATTATCACCGAGTTGCAGCAAGTAATCAATGAGCTTTGCCGATTATGTCGGGTATATGGACCGAAGCTACCAGAATTGCTGTTCGCAAACGTCAATATCACGAATATCATCTTCCCGGATGTTAAGAAGCTCAACCTCACTTGTCTCGGCGATGCTGATCGCTTCACCAATGAGCAGAGGGCGTATATTGATCCACCTAGAACAATTCCTGGTCAATTCCCCGTGCTTTATTGGCTCCTTCGAGCCGTTTTGCACTTTTCTACACAGAGCCCCGGGCCGGTCCTTATGAAGCTCAGGCCCCCGATCACAAATGCTCACGTCGCCCCCAAGCTGGATATCCAGCTCGGTTCGGAAAAACGAGGCTTTGTCATTCAATTGAAATATTTCTTTGGTGTCAAGTTTGATAAGTTTGAGGTTTTACAGACTACTCTTGAGGATTGTCGGGTTCCGTTCGCTGGCCCACGAACACTTTACGGCCGACCCATGCCAATCGAGCCAGATGCCTTACAAACGCCTATTGCATCGGACCAGTCGGGTTGGGGAGTTATTTTGGAGGCATTGTTTCCTAAATCAGAGAGTAAATGGCGCCATGCAATGAGCGGCTCTCTCGGTGAGAAGACTCCTGAGGAAGAGAATGTTTTCATCAAATTTGCTGAGGCGTGTCGATGTCCCGACGACAAGCCAAGTCACCGTCTTTCCGATACACAGGACGAAGAGTGCCCTAGGCTAGTCGATCTATCACCATGGTATGCGAGGGAGTTTTTGCAGGGCTTGATTGCAAAATCTGGCGGGCCTCTCTGTTACCGCAATTACGGACCGTTTCATGAAAAGGATTAGCATTAGACCAATGGGGGGCTGTCATGGCTACATGGCGGGAGACTTTTCATCAGACTTGTATCAAATCTCTAGTTCTCACTACTTTAAATGTCAAGTATCTTAGATGTGCTTGCTAAGTTTGTTATCGAACTCAATACTTTTTCAAGTGACTATAAACCATGGGATGGGAGACTGCCGTCCTGAGTTTTGCCCTGTAGCCGAAACGCAATGGTTCAACCAGCAAATCAAGACCGGCGGCAAATAATTGTGGCAGTCTTGCTAACCACCGCAGACGTGGTAATGGACACCCAGGCCGTAAAGATTAGGTTGTAAACATAATTACCGGCTAACTTTTTATTCTTCCCTTACCTTAAGCTTGGTTTCTACGTATATAAAGAAGCTCGAAGTCTAAGGTTATGTTTCGTTCGCTGGCGTACATAAAAAACGTTCGTAATTATACTCGGGGGTCTCTCGGCCCCTGTGTTGGGCCGGTTGGTGCCGTAGCCAATGGACATATCGTCAAGACAGGCGACTTGGCCGGCCCAGCCAAGCCTACCGGTGTCGAGGCCAATGGTCTTTTGCGTACGGTTGCGACCTGGAACCAGATGTGCGATGACGGAGTCGACATGGAAAACTGCGACATCATCAGTATGATGGTAAGCGATTGTCCGATGCCGACGCGCCCAGGCACTATTTAAGCCCGTTGCTGACTACACTGTTACTAGGGTCAAGGCCAGCTTGAAAGCACTAACAAGAAGCTAGTCGAATTTTTATTGTAGAATGCGATACTGCGAATTAGGCGCAAGCAGCTGTAAAACTATGCGAGAACCGGGGAGTAAGAGTTGTCTCGAGGAGTTTAGCATGAGGTTGTTACAGAAATTGATAGACCTCATCGCGGAAACTGGATAACAACCTTCACTTCCTCCTGCCGGTAGAAACGGCCGTAATACCCCGCATCCTCAATCCCGATGGCAGCACTGATGACGAAGCTCGGACGGGCCTTGCCGCTGGTAATCAAGTCGATCAGCACCGAAGCATATTGCTTGGGGTCTACAGCCCCTCCCCGAAAGCTCAGCTCTTTACGAAAGAAGGATGCGATGGGAAATGCGACATCGGGAGAGATGGCACTACCGAACGGAGCCCCAGCAGAACTGCTTTGTGCCTTGGAAACGCCCAGGAAGCCCATGCCGCCCCCGTAGTGGGTCAGCCGGCGCCAAATATTGCTACAGAGTCGCCAGGTTGGAAACCGGAGTAATCGATCCCGGCCCAGCCCGTGGCAAATATGTCCGAGACAGTGAGGTAATCCTGCTCTGCCGTTGAGTTGGTTGTCTCATGAGTCAACGGGATAGGGATTAGATTTCCATCGGCATAGGGAACCATTGCATATTCGGCTAACGTACCCGCATAGCGAGTCGGCCAACATAGCGAGCCGGCCACTTTCTTATCGTACCTTAAAGGCTACTTTTTTACCTATTTTTTAAAAATTAAAATTAAGCCTAAAAAAGGTCTAGTTTTATACTATTAGTAACGATAAAAGTAAGATTTTAAGAAATAATAGTAGGGAAAATATTACTCTACTTTAACCCCTATATCTCTTATCTAGGCCTCTAGATAAGAAGTAAGCTTAGTATATACAGGTTAGAGAGAGATAATATTTTCTCTACTATTAATTCTAAAAATCTAACTCTTATCGTAATATAATACTAAAAACTAGGTCTTTTTTAGTTAAGAATTCGGTTTTTAATAAATAGTTAGAAAAGGGGCTTTTTCTAGCGATAAGAAGTGGCCGGCTCGCTATGTTGGCCGACTCGCTATGCGGGTACGTTATTGGCTTTGAGTTAGCATAAAATATCAACATAGGCAATATTTGGAGAGTGAGGCGGGTACAAAGCCTCGGCATATGCACCAAATTGCTGAGATTTACCCCTTCTAGTTCCCTCCGCTGACGGCGTGCTCCGGTAGATGAGCAGCGACTGAGAAGAATGCTTGCATGTTCAGCGTCGTGTCTGTATGGTCATTAGATCAAGCCAGGCAATTGAACAATGTCACTCACTACATCTTCGGCAATCCGTGATCAGCCTCTGATAGTTGTCTTTGTACCTACGTCGGTCGTAGATGTCGTGTCTTTCGATACCGGGAGATAGGCCACGTCAGCGGTAGATGTTGTCTGCTTCCGAGGCCTTGGATCCGGGTCTGTGAATGGAGACACTCAAAGGTAGCTAGCTTGCACCCAGGCTCATACACACCAATCAATTGCTGACCGCCTTAAGTTTTAGACCTTTTGCGTTAGCAATATATGCAGTGGAATAATGAAAAGACAGCCTGCATCAAGTTAGCAGATTAAATGAGTCTATTGGCTGAAACTTGCCTTTAATCAGACCCTTCGAAATGTTGTATATCCTCCCTCCCCCCCCCGCCCACCTCAAATCTGCTCAGCGTCTCTCATTTTTAACTCCTCACTCTCCTTGGAAGTAAGCTTCATGTTCTGCTGATTAGACAATTCTCCTCGTCGGTTCCAGCCGAACACCCCAGATCCCATCACAAGGCCGCGGCTGACGATGGGTTCCTTCCCCTCAGTATGCAGTGTTGCTCGGGCAGGACGTCTCGCTTTCGCCGCTCTAAAGAAGACGAGCAAATTCTTTGCTCGTCATTTAAAGAGGGTATTTTCTTTTATCTAAGTCCAATTTGCTGTCTATATATTGAGGGGATCCGACTGACGTCCGGCCAATGCAGATTTGGGAGAAACTTTCAACGCTGGCAAACGGAATTGATATAATCAAGACACTCAAGAACGCTTGGAGTGCCACAAAAACCAAGATTGAAAGTTTCTTCTCGACGAAGAATGCAAATACTTCAGGCGCCAGTAAATTTAATACTTTGTCGTGACGATATAAGTGCAGTTGTAGCAGTGGCAACTGTGGGTCCACTTTTGTCATCACATACTTTCTTTGTAATGGCGAAGAAAATAACCTTGGGTGTTCTTGGTATTGCTACCTCTTTCTATGCAGGATGGTTACTACCGGGGTGTTCTAAGTCAGTTTTCCTCGCACTGTATGTACCTGTATCATTGTATATAAAGGCGAAGCTCCCAGCGCCCGCCCCCTTCTTTCTATTTTCAACTCAACCTCTTCGCAACGCACTACACTTTAACCTGTAACAAACCGTTACCTGACTCGGCATGGAGAAGTCAAAACACTATGACGTGGCTCTCTGGCAGGTACACGAAACCGAAGAAGACTGCGAGCTCATTATACGAACCAATAACGGATACGCCTTCTATTGCAGAATCTTTCCGCAGCATCTTCAACAGTCGCCCGGAACCACAAAGTATTACTTTAAATGTTTAAACCTACTGCGGTCTGGCGAAGAACAACAGGACGATTTCTATGTGGAAGATGCGTGCGACTGACTGTCACGCTTGTTCCAGCCTCTCATCGCTCAACTGTTGTTATCAACTCCAACGCTTCCCGATGCAAGACGTCCCACACTCGATCAGTATCTTTCCCCTCAGCATTTCGTCTGCGATCTAGAAGTCATCGACGAAGTCCCACGACCGTACTTAACGGAGAATCAGAAACACGGTTGGTCTAGGCCGGTTGTGGTCGTGAAAGACGAATTCATCAAAGACCTCGACCAGTGGACGCAGTCTTACCATCCGTCCGATGTCCAGATAATTTACCACCACCCCAAAGACGTCTTAATAAAACGACCAAAGAAAGTTCTTGTTGATGCAAGCAAGGGCAGCGAGACCACGTGTTTCTTCAAGCCTTTTGGACTCTCACTCGGTCCAGAGCATGCAAAGAAAGAACTTCTTACTTTGAGGAAAGTTACAGAAATACCTCATGCCCCGGAGGCATGGGTCTGTCGCCTCTATGGCGTTGTTCGAGAAGGAAATATGTTGATGGGCATGCTATTTACCTGGATCGATGCAACGGGAGTACTGGGTAGAGCAAGAGCTGAGAATAGTTCATCCGATATGCGAAAACGTTGGGCCGCACAGATCAGTACATCGCTTGAGAAGCTGCATGATAGAGACATCACCTGGGGCGATGCAAAAGCCGACAATGTCCTGATCGACAGGGACAACAATGCCTGGGTCATTGACTTTGGGGGTAGTTACACCCCTGGATGGGTTGACAAAGAGAAGGCTGGGACACTGGCAGGCGACGCACAAGGGTTGGCAAAGATACTCGATATCCTCCGTTGACACAAATTGCATTGAATGAAGACACTCAAGTCCTCCCTATTCCATCTATGGAACACGACAATTCGTGGCAATACCCCGAACGTGACGAGGAGGGCGACCTCGTTAGTGAGGCGACGGACAAAGGCGTCGTAAACGTGGTCCGGTATTATCACCATGAAACAGTCCAGGTTCACAAGATGGGTGATGACATATATGACAATGTTCCACGCGGGCTAGATGTTACGACGGCGATCAATTACCGGCCAGGGCGCCGGATGCGACCAGGTCATACGGTAACGGATGCTCCGTGGAAGGGCCGCAGCCGCTTCAGCAGAAAGCGGCCCTCCAGCCAAACCGAGTCCGCTTTGCACCCAAGCAAGTGTATCTCCAACAAAGGCCGCAAGCGCACTATCGAATCGGGTACGTCGGCGTATCATTCTCCAAGGTTATGCCAAGCCTATCTACAAGGCCGGCTCTCGGTAAGCATTACTTGCCGCCCTAGCGGGCTGCATTGAAGGCCATAAGTCTTTGTCGGCACGAGGGCCTTCAGGGCAATTGGTGCGCTACAGGGCGAGCAATATTCGTTCATGCACGATCTTGAGTTGTTCTTCTGGGTTGTTACGGAAGGAGGTGTTTACAAGTGGCGAGAGGTGGAAAGGGCCGGAGCAGCTTGAGCTCTGGTCGTCAATGAAGAAGATTCTCAATGAGGCACGGAAGGATCAAGAGGTGCTGAAGAACGGATAACGTTGTATGATAATGCCCTTTGCTATTGCTCAAAGCACGTCGACCCACATGGCTGACTACTCCCCCTTGTTCAATGGACGGGTCTGGATGGTCCACTATCATTAAACAGGTCTTTCTTAATTGCATTGACGGTGCTAACTTGGTTAGACTGTCAGGATGCTACTGTTGGTGATAGTTTACTTCGAAGATAAAAGTGGTTTGTCTTAGCTTTAAACAGAATGACCTACATACCTTATTGCAGTTTAACCACTCGCCTGCAGAGTTTGTGCTACAGTTTATACTATCCTTGCCTTCAGTTAGATATGTTTGATGTCATCATGGGCAACAAGAAAACCGAAGGGAGATCCGCATCAAATCGCCAGCTGCTCCGCTCGGGCTCTTTATATGTCGGAAGACCCGTGAAGATGTACTACGACGTTTTCAACTATTACCGCGGTTTCTCCTTTTCCCTGACGATGATGGCCATGGCTTTGAGTATGGACCCAAAACAATGGTCTGCAACCCCAACATCGATATGCTGTTCATCGATTCGCAACAATACTTCAACAAGCTCTTATCAAACCCCTGGGCATCATTTCACAACCTCATTGTGCGGCACGAGACACTCAACATTTCATCACTCCTCGTTAGCTTCGAGAAACTTCAAGCAATCACTCTGGCTATCCAGATAACATATTGGGGGTGGGATAACGCTCTGATTTCATTCTCAAAGAGCTCATGTGTACGTCGACCTCGGCTTGAGTTCTTTGAAGACTGCATTGGCCACGTTACTGATGATGTTCCTACATGGGTAACAACATCTATGATCGTTCGGAAGGAGTCATGCATGGCTGTGGCTGCGGATGCGAAAGAAAATAAAATTGAGCTGCGCGTCTGGACTGTTCGGAAAATTTGCCGATGCAAGCGTGCCCACAACGAGTATAGAGAGTTATGGCACCGTGATACAAAATTGATGGAGCCAGGGCAGAGAATAGAATTGAAGGGTAACGAATTTGTTTGTCGAGCTTGTCTGTAGTTCAATCCACAGCTCAATTTTCAGAAGTTGCATTATTCAACCTCTTATTCTGGTGTATATATCGAATACCAAGTACGCGAGCGAAGGTCTGTTCTTACTGTCAATCACCAGATAGTGACCACCGATGATCGTGTAAGACTCAGAATGCTATGACTTGAAGGATGAACTCGTCCTCTCAATTCACACGCAGACAGAGTGGGCTGTCGGCAGAGAGACTAGCCATGCAGGAGAGGGCCACCTCGTAGGAAAGGCAGGCAGGGTATCATAAAGAAAAAGGTAGGCGAAGCGTCGTCAGTCACGTGCGTAGTGTTACCCTAGGAAGGTGCGCCTTGGAGTTTTCTGGCTGAGGGACATCGAGTGGGTGCCTAGAAGACCACAGAAAAAATAAGGATATGGTTCTGTTTCACAAGCGGGACAGGACGTGCCTTGAGGTTATTGATGGGAAGGCGAATCTATTACGAAGTGGGTCTATACCTATAGTGGAAAAGGGGACTGGTGAGCGAAGTATAACAGCGGCCAGGCGGGAGTGTTGTCGTCAATAGGTTTGGGCACGTAGCCAAAGCCTTGGTATCAAGAAACCCGCCGGTGCCGTCGGCGCTTTCTTGGTCCTTCCAGGGTAGGTTTGCTATCGCGCAGTCCAATTTCCTGCATTTTCCTCTTCTTCCTTTTCGAGACCACTATGACCTCCGTAGGCATCGGCGGTGACGACTCCGCGGTCTTATGTGTTGGCTCTGCGCATGTCTTTGCTTGTGAAATATCAGGATTGTGAGCCACGCTATCAGCGGTTTGTCGTGCTGCGATACGCGCACTACGGCCCCTGATTATTTTCGCCGCACTCTCATCCATGTGTTGTACCTGTTCAACACGATCAATCTCAGCTTGCGAAACTTGGAGTGCATCTCGATCTATCACTGCACAACTCTCTCTGGGTTGTGGCGGGGTCTCAGTTGGTCCTAGACTGTCACCCTTCGCCCTCCTCGAAATTTGTCTGTCCGAAGGCTCCATATCGGTGCTTCTTTTCCTTTTCATCCGCCTCGGTACAGGAGACATAGTCCCGTTCGCCTTAAATAAGGCTATTTCGGCCTCTATAATCGGGATCTGGCCTAGAACCCATTGTACAAGGACGTGATGACGAGCGGTATCTCGCTTCGCACGAGAATAACCCCAAGTATCCCGAACAAACATTACTCCTGCCAACCCTTATCGTGATGTGGTTCAAGACGTT